>JAOPUB010099675.1:0-12737 GCA_027564055.1 Neptis clinioides
GTGACATTTAACTAATGAATATAACTAATTCTCATGTTACAATTACTTGATTATTTCTTTTTATTTAGCATTGCGCACAGGGCAAGGATATCTTGGGAATTGATTGTTAATTGTAGTTACTAAGTAATAGAGAAGTGCTAGATAGAAATAGCCTTATAATGTCATATCAACTATACAGGAATACTACAATTGGTAACACACTGCAAGAGAGTCTAGAAGAATTAATACAAGTAATATTTTTTCGTATTCCATTGTTTTAAAGTAGTTTTAATTATCATAAAACCTTAATATTTTATTTGTTTATTTCAGTATGGTCAAATAACGCATTCATTGGCTTTAAAAGTCATGCTACAGTTTGATAGATCTATAAATCAAGCTTTATCCAACAGAGTAAAGTCACGGCTCACATTTAAAGCAGGAAAATTAAATACTTACAGGTATTTACGGAATCGTGAAATATACTACACTTCTGACAGCTATAAATTTTTAAATAATGTATAATTTCCTTCATCCTTTCAGAATAAACACTACTTAATTATTAAAGCATGCATTTGATGTAAACATACAATATTATATATATTCAGTTAATACAGAACCTAATTTGATTATTAGTTTTGATGAAGTTTAACACATTAACTATTAATTTTTAGGTTCTGTGATAATGTGTGGACCTTCATGTTGAATGATGTAGAATTTAGAGAAGTCCAAGAGGTGGCAAAAGTTGATAAAGTTAAAATTGTAGCCTGTGATGGTAAAAGTGAGTAATGTATTTTAAATTATTCATTGTTCCAATTATTAGATGATACCTACCATGTTAACTAGGACTGTCTGCTGTAATTAGCTCATTTTGCAGCTTTGAAATATATTCTTATCTAACCCAGCTCTAATATAATAGACAATACACATTATAACTAAAATATTGTTGACATTTTATGCAATTGTTACTTTAAAACATACATTTATTTACAGATGTGGATGAACGACGATAATGTGGCTTTAATCAATGAAAATTTGGAGTATTCTATATTAGCAATAATTATTTGGAATTTCTTCTCAATGTTCTAAAATACAATGTTTCGAATTGTTTCAGTTTATATTTTTTCAATAATTGAAGCCAAATAAATTTTAACATGGTATATGGCAGTATTATTTAATCCCTTAAAATTAAGGCAACTACAGGTTCATCATCATATATCCACAACTACCACTAGGAGTCTTTTCAGAATAATGAGGGGACTGGGCTATAGTCCACCAATGGTAGCCCAGAAGTCAGACAATATGGAGAACCCTCAGGAGTGCAGGGTTCCTCAAGTTTTACTTTAATCATCTATGCTATGGATCTTTTGAATTTCTTGATTTGTTTCATAAACACTTTACCTTTGAAAAAAACAACAAGACTTTCCATAAACTCTTCTTTTCAATACATCCAATCCTCGTTTTCAAAGCTTTATCTGGCTAACATTTAACATTTGGGCAAGAAAAATTATTATATTTTGTGTGCAATACGAAATAACTATCGGCGTAAGCTGAAGGTGAACGTAAAATAATAAGACAGAAGGAATCTTGTATAGGAAAATGATAACCACGTATAATGAGTATACATTTATTTGTTTTTAAATAAAAAGCTTTTTACAATCCTTTTCCCACCCGATACATATAAATCAATAATATAGTTAAAAATACAAAAACAAGTCTTTTTGTTTACATATATTGAAACAAAAATTACATAAATAAATATCTCTGAAAAAATAGACAATACACACCCTATGTACAGGAATGGCGGTTGCAATAAAGCTATAATCTATTCAGCTTAGCTCGAGACAAGGTACACAAAGAAATAAATAGCAGCTTTAACCTGACTACTTATGTCATATTTTAAAATAACTAATAAGATATATGTGTACAGTTCAACTCAGTAGTAGAAAATATGAGATTTTAATTATTTTAAGGTTTATTTGACATGACGGTTTTACATAAAAACTTGTAATATGATCGGAATGATTGCATGATCTTATCATGATCATAGTATTAAAATTTCATTATTTATATGAGGTTTAAATATTTATTTATTTAAGAATATTCTGATTTTTTGATACCTTAAACTAACAAATCTGCAATAATTTTGTTTCTTCTCGTAGACAGTTTAAACTATATTAACTTATCACATCCACTGGGCATAATGAATCCAAAACCTTTATAAACACCACATCTTCCACCTGTTACAATATAATTTACAACCTAGGCGCAGTATGAGGGGGGCGACGTGAGGTCAGCTAGAAGATCGAGTTCTTCCTCGCATTCTATGTTTTGCGCCCTGTTTTTGAAGATCGCTTGATCAACTGCAGAGCTGATGTCGTTTGGCCAACTCGGAGCTGTGATTTGACACCGTTGGACTATTATTTGTGAGTAATCATAAAAGAGAAAAATATAAGTTTAAGGAAGTGCAACAGACTGATTTTTATAATATAAAAAAGTCAATTAATAATGCTAAATTGATATGTTCGACAAAAAATATCGTGGAATAGATTAAAAGTTACACACACCGAACCAAATTCTATTTTTTAAAATAAGACTAAAACGAATATTATATCCAAATGTTTAAAATGAATCAAAACAAATGCAGAAGAGAATTTAGGAAACCTAGATCTGCCTTACCTGAATTCATATCCTTCATATTCAGATGAACATTGAGTTCTGTGTATAACAACCGCTTCCGATTATCTTACAAGATATATCTTACGAAACTGCCCAATAGTATACATAACCATAACACGATTATGAAAGAATTAGGTAAGAGGGCCAAGTTTCAAGACTACATGTCCATACTGGAATTTCGCATTATGAATCTATACTATAGCCAAGTTGGATAAAGAAACAACCAAAATAAAGCATTACTTTAACGCTTAAAAGTTCATATAATATAAAGAAAATTAAGAATAATCAAACGAAACTAGTAATAAAAAATTGACAACCGTCATTCATGGTCTTATTTCGCGGCATTCGCGACACATTTTTTGGCTACATTCAAAACATATTGGCTTTCTACAACTAAAACATATGTGATAGGTCTTTCGTTCTTTTTTGGAATTGCAAGTATAGAATGTTTTTCTAGCTTCCAGCTTTTCTTCTAGCGAAGTTCTCGAGTCAGATGTTGATTGCTTGCTCGCCTTTGTAACTGCGGTTTGACAAGACTTAATGCGAGATCTTTCATGAACTGAAGTCTTTTTATCTTGTCCTCTCGCACTGAGTTATAACCTATAAAAAGAATTAGAGCCCGCAATATCCAGCAAACGATAGAATAATTGTCATCGGCCATCTACGAGTACGTCGAGCAGTGCTATAGTTTGAGCATCTTTATTCTAATAAGTCAACTCCATAGTTAGTTTCGTTATAATACATAATTACTGCGGGTTTTTTCTTGACAGTGACTATTGCTGAATTGTAATGCATAATTGATACCAGTACAACAGACCTTTTTTTTGGGACATAAGATACTAATGTCAATTCATTCATTCATTTGTGAACCTGAACACGGAACTTTCTACTGCACAAGTTTTTGATGGTAAAGATTCTTTAGGAATCATCTTTGTTTTTTTTTCATAGTGCCAACATATGTTAGACTTTTTCTTCAACTCTTCCACTAACTGTATTGAACTAAATCAATTCTCGGCTGTAATATTGCGATGTGAGTCCTTAATTTTTTCAAGATGTCTCAGAACAGATTGGGTCTTTTATTTAAGTATTTGTATTCTTCTGGTAAATCTTTCGCATTACAACCTTTACCCATATAAATATAGCAAGGTAAAAGTCATAATAGTAAATGTGACGGCTGTAATAGCCAATGCGGACAATAAACTCAGGATGCGAAAAGTAAACTTTTTTGCCAGATAGTTAGACATGCAAAATTTTACATGTTCCATAAGTTGGATAAACCAAGTAAGACACAACACCATCAGTGGAAAGATTGTTGATGAGTCTTTGTCAGTTCAACAGAGTACACGATTGGTTAGTAAAAGTATGGCGGTACGTGAGCAATTTAGTGATGATGAAATTTTCAATGTAGATGAGGATGAGGTTTTATAAATTAACCCCGGACGTTGAAATTTTGGAGATGAAAAATGTGGAGGAAAATTATCGAGGGAGCGAATAACAGTAATGGTGACAGCCAACAGGATTGGCTATTAAAAAAACTTCTCGTAATCGGGAAATTTTAACATCTCAGATGTTTTAAAAATTCACATCATTTGCCGGTGCATTATGAGAGCAATCGAGAAGCTTGGATGACTGTTGACATTTTTACCAAATGGGCACGCGCATAGCATCGTGAATTTACGAAAAAGAATAAGAAAATCCTGCTGTTTGTGGACAACTGACCTGCACATACTCATATTGCAGGCTTGAAAAGCATAATCCTGGTGTTTCTGTCTCCAAACACGACATCAGTGCTGCAACTCGTGGATCAAGCTTTAGAAGCATATTTTCGTAAAAACCCCCTCTATCGGTGTTATAATTTCCCACTGAATTAAAATTTCTGAGATATCATCCATGTACAGACATACGATACCTTACATTTTTATTAATATGTATAGATAACAACAAAGAAATGTCAGGAATAATAATCATCAATAGTCGAATTTTTAAAGGATTCTGATTCATCTATTGCAAGTGGTGCCACCGCTGCTGACTTATCTTTATAATAAGGATGTTAGTTTAAATAGCTTAATTAATTAGCCAACATTAACAAAAAAAATTTAAGTATAATACATGTTTGCCAAGTTCTGGCCCTGTGGACTCTTTTCTTTTTGAAGGTATGATTTTGTTTTATGATTAACACGATTTTCTTGTTAAAATAAAATCTTATTTTCTTACAAAAGTATTTTGATCTTAAAAAGTATTTAAAAGATACCTGTTTTGTATCTTGTATTTCAGATACTTTTCTCGAAAGTATTTTGTATCTTATTTGTACATCTCTTAATATCAATATAAGTAAAATATCTTCTTAAGATATATAAATGTTTTTAAATTCTTTTATTTCTTTTTACTTTTTACATCATCATTATTATTCCTCAGTAAAGAGATAAAAGCAGGCAGGGTTAAATAAATAATAATAATATATTTTTATTATTTATTTATATGTCGGAGAATAAATGTTAATAAAGTTACAATGTAGAATCCACGTGGTTACGTAAACCCAACATTAGATTAGGTTTTGGCGGAGAACCTAGACAGTGAAGGTGAGTGTTCACATATGTGGCAAGGGGACGCCTCCCTAAACCTACACGCTTGGTCGCAAGTCCAAGGCACTGCGCTGGGTTCCTGTCAGAATAGTAAGAGATCGTAACGTCTAGTGATGTTCTGATCGTATCACGCCCGTAGTTTTATCTTTTTTTATTATTTTATACTCTAAAATATATAATAATAAATAGATAAAATAATAAAAATGAAATAAATAATACTTCATTTATTTTATTTTTATCTAAAATATAAAAACATCAGTTTATATAAACTATTATTATTTATTTTAGCTATGTTCAACATTTTTAGTAAAATTATTATTATTTGCATTTTCATTTAAGTTTTTCAAAACGATTGTTAAACGAAACTGTTCTTAATTTGTAATGGCAACATTTTCTAAATCGGCTCGGAGTGACAACATATTATATTATCTTTGGTGACAACCATTTTGAAGTATCATCCTCTGATTGTTGTCGTTTAATTTTGTATTAAAACTCATACAAATAACAATGGGCTTAGCCACTGTAATAGAGAATGAAGCACATTTTCAATCTGAAATGGCTAACGCAGGAACAAAGTTGGTCGTTGTAGATTTCACAGCTACTTGGTAAGTATAACCTGACGCTTTAAATTTCCCTTGTCATCATTCGCTAAAGTAATTAATATATTATAACTGTTATTTTTAAGGTGTCCACCTTGTCAAAGAATAGCACCTTTCTTTGAGCAACTTCCAGCGAAGTTTCCACGAGCAGTTTTCCTAAAAGTAGACGTGGATAGATGCGCAGAAACTGCAAGTGCACAAGGCATAAGTGCTATGCCCACCTTCATATTTTATAGAAACCGAGTAAGTATTGAGTAAAAAATAGTTTTTCAGAACCCGAATATTCACAGTGACACAACTTTCGTAAAATATGGAAGATTTATTCTAATCTTCCATATTTTACGAAAGCGAGATGGGGTGTGTGTCTTTGCTTGGAACTTTCTTGTGCTGTAATTATATTACAAATCTACTCGATGACTAATCCAAGTCTTGGACTCTTGTTCCGGTCTTGTGTAATCTCTCACTAATCTCTGCTCTGAAGATTTTGAATAGAACCTATTCGAAGGTTATTCCAGTGATACTTAGATCAACCAATGAATCTCCTCTCATTTGACGCATCATCCAAATACGCATTTTTATATCTGTGGTTATGCCCTACCCCTTTGACATGGCCAAGCTAGCACAAACATTCTGCTAAGTTTTTTTTTTCATTTTAATGATAATGGCTATCATTTAGCTATTGCTAGATGTAAGCAACTTGTATAATATTGTAATATTGGAGGTAGAAACTTACCCAACAACTAACACTGTATGAACACAAATGCCAAGTGATTGGACTTATTACCCACTTTAACAATAAATAAGTACATTGTAGTAGTTAGCATACCATGTCTGCTTTGGGCATACAGATACTTGCCTGTCTGTGTGTGTTTTAGCTATATGGTGAAGTGACAGGAGATTTTTACTAAATTATTATTGTTATAGACAAGAATTGATCGGCTACAAGGTGCAGACCCGACAAGTCTAGAGAATAAAGTGAGGCACTATTATGGTAGTGAAGATGCTGGTGAAGAAGATAATTCTGTTG
Organism: Neptis clinioides; assembly: GCA_027564055.1. Classification (NCBI taxonomy): domain Eukaryota; kingdom Metazoa; phylum Arthropoda; class Insecta; order Lepidoptera; family Nymphalidae; genus Neptis; species Neptis clinioides. The sequence continues at coordinate 6,864 of JAOPUB010099675.1, forward strand.
CTGGGCATGTAAGTTCATTGAGTATTTTCTTTATTCATTACCTTTTATAGATTTTACTCGATAAATTAAAATTTACTGTTTGTTTTTAGATGGATTTGGGCACCTTCATTGTTAAGAATGAGTGTGAATGCCTAAATGAAGCCGATGACCATCCCTTGGCTCATGCTCTTACTAGTGGGGGAGGATACCTTGCTAGTGATTGTGATGAACAGCTCATCATCAACATATCCTTTAATCAGGTAAGAACCCCTCTAATAAGAATATTCTCATTAATAACTAGTATGAATGGCTATTAACTGAAAACAAAAGTAAATATAAAAAAAAAAAATGAGGAATCATGCTTTTGTATTACAGGTGGTAAAACTACATTCCTTAAAAATAAAAGCCCCTAGTGACAAAGGTCCCAAGATTGTAAAATTGTTCATCAATCAACCAAGGACACTTGACTTTGATCAGGCATCAGGAAATGCATCAATACAAGACTTGGAGTAAGTACAAAAATAAATACTGTGTAATTCTGGTCCATTTAGGAGGAGAAATTGTCTATTGAGAAAGTTGTTACTACATGACATCCATTTCACTTACAGGTTGTCTCCAAGTGATCTGGAGGGAAACCCAGTGCCTCTAAAGTTTGTAAAATTTCAAAGTGTTCAAAACATACAGCTATTCATCAAAGACAACCAGTCTGGTGGAGAAGTTACTCAAATTGACCATCTCGCATTCTATGGCTCACCGATTTCTACCACAAACATGGGTGAATTCAAACGAGTTGCAGGAAAGAAAGGAGAAAGCCACTAGCCTCGACTTTTGCAGATGTGTCGATAGTTTAATTTGATGAAGCAAATAGTATAATTTTTATTTTGAGAAATAAAATTTCTTAATTAACTTTTGGTAAAATGTTTCAAAAAGAATGCAACTATGACAACATGCTGCAAATCAAGTGAAAGACTACTCTAGTTGTGGTTTAAGGCTAAGTGAATTAATTATAAAATGTTAAGATTTAAAAATTAACTCTGTAATATATTGATATTGTGTCAAAAATATAGCCATCCTAATATATTCTCATACCTCATTGGTGTATTTGAAATTTTGATTGGTATATAATGTAGATGGACTCAGTGGAAAAATTTGTATATTCAATAAATAAAATGTGTAATGTGGAAGATACTTTATTTGAAACTTAGTCTTGCTTCAGTTCATATATTTGGATATAAGCTTCAGTAAGCGTGATCATTTGTGGTAATATGCTTGTAACATGAAGATCTTGCATTTCATACCTGAAACAAAATTTAATTGATTACCAAGCATTTTGTCTCATGCCGAGGTGAATATACAAAACAAAATATTTTTTGTATACAAAACAAAATATAAATTTTTTTTCATAGACTGACATATTAATTTACTTTTTAATAATTTACAACTTACATTCTGCCTCATTGTCAGAAGATCAATAAAGCAAGTTTTTTAAATATGTTTACCTAGTCAGTTCATGGATTTGAATATTACTAATAACTACTTATATCCTACCACTGCTGAGTTGGTGTGTGTAACACATGAGCTCGATAAGTTCCTTTCTCCGGAGTTCCATCATGCACAATATTCCCCACTAATTCGTATGTCGTCTTGCCATTGTGCTTTGCTTTTATTTCTGGTGTTAGAATATCACCAAAATCTACATTCCTAAAAACATTGCAGAATAGTTAAAACATTACATATAACAATTACAATAGCAGAGTGCTTAATCCATGTTTTACTCGAGAGGTCCAGGGCATCATCTCTGACATTTCAGAGTTGTAGGCGTTTTAATCCCTTTATTTAAATTAAAGTGTTCCCTTAAGATCTCAGGTGTTTGAAACCTGTAAACCTCACCAGGGTGGGGGAGTTCAGCCAAACACCCTCAACTCTGAATAGACCCTACTCAATAATTGAAATAAGGGTTAAAATAAATCATTCAAAAAATATAAACTTACTTTACAGGAAAATTGACGACAGTAGGATTCTTTTCTACAAAAAATGTATTCTTTGTGAATCTTTTGATATACAATATGAGATATGGTGGTAGCTGAGTGATCTCAAATCTTTTTAGAAAGTTTTCTTTATAAGTTTTATATTCTTTCGATGTTTGCCCATTGAACTTTGATAGAAGTTGATATAAGTTAACCTTAAAAAATTTGTGTTAAATTTATTTCTAGGCATTTTTAAGTAGAATCAACTTGCTCAACTTTAAATGAAAATATGTATACAATAAGCAAAAAAATAATTTCTTACTTGAGGAATAATATTTTCTCTAAATTCATCAGTAAACAATGGTGTGGGGGGTAAATCACAAGTCAGGTAAAGGAATGGTGATTCTGTTATCATTTCATTATACTCTTCACTACTTAAATCAACTTTGGCCGCATCATCTCCATCAGGAGGTGGCAATTTTCTATAAAGGAAAAACACTGAACAACATTTCACCATGGTTAACAACATAATACAAGTAAACTAATAAATATAGGTTTATCCAAATTTTATTGAAATTCTGAAATACTTGTATTACCCTCTGAAGTATACAATATTGAGTATTAGCAGGCTCGGCGATTACTATACCTTGTATATATTCTCATATGTCCAAGAAAAGATTTGTAAATTATTGAACTTTTTGGCTTCTTTGTGCCATTAAGAGCCATGTGAAGAGAATTTAAAAACCATGACATAAAGTCAATAGGATCACCTGTAAATAATTAAAAATCAATATTATATATTATTAATGGTAGTGGTAGATATGTATGTTTACAATTATAGTTATTAATTCACACTCACTTTGTTTTATAAATTGAAATCGTTTTTCTGACCACAGCACAACAGCCTGAAGCATCTCATGAGGTGAGACATGAGCTTTGAAAGCTCTTGGATTCCACAATTTTCTAATAAGTTCTCCGAATCTTTGAACTAGTAAAAAAGATGAATCACCAGGTGGTCTCTTTACATTGGCATAGTTTTCTTCCCTTAAGAAATAGTTACGGAGAGGTCTGACTTGTGATAAACACTGAAAAATAATAAATAAAATGGATACATGCATAGGAATTTGATCATTGGATTAAATAAATTACTGCTTTTAAATATAAAAAATAATCTAAAACAATTATTTTATACTAGACGACCTACCCACGCTTTACTTCAGGTGTTTAAGTGAAATTATAATACATATAAAGTACCTGGAGCAAAGAGTGGGCAGGTGGGCTTGTAAATAAATAAATATAAAAAAAGGAATAGAACCCATTTTGGGTCTTACCTGTAATATTACATTACAATAATCATTAGCCTTAATGTTGTTCAGTCCAACAATACCAGGCATATACATTGTACCATCAATGGCTCTTGACATCTTAGTGTTCTCGTCCAACTGTTTTATTTGTTCAGGTGTGAAGATTGGGTTCAGAACATATTTAATATCATTTAATGAAGAATCTTGAATATAAATGAAATTATTTTTAAGACTTGATAAATAGTAGTATATTTTAGAAATAAACACATCAAATCAAAATAGTTAAAATTTCATTTATTTTTATATGAAACAGCAAGATAAAAGTAAGTCCAACAATCACCTTAGGTTTCTTAATTACAAAATTATTAAAATATACAAATATTAACTAATATCTCTGGACTTAAAAATGACTAAATATTGAAATTTTTATAAAATTTGTGTGTAACTGCATCATTTTTGTTATAAATAAATATTTAAAAAAAAAATACATGTTTTTTGAAATATGACAGAAATTTAAAATTTGATCTTGTCCTTATCTGATTAGGGTTTACATAGTAGAATATTACCAATGACTTCATAGTTATCAGGTAAACAGTAAAACTTCAGTGTATGTAGATTAAGAAACACATGGTGTCCCTCTGCTACTGAATGTGTATAGGCATGTGTATTGGTACCTCTGCCCTGAAATTCAGATATATCAATACATATAAATAAAATTAAAATGTCTGTTTGTAATATTAGTATAAGGACTTATACCTAGAGCATTTAGATGTTTATATAGTACATATACTAAAACATCATTTTTCAGTCTGTTTTGGCTAATATCTGAAATGGCAGGAGCAATATAAACGGAACTTTCACAACACATAGCTGATGATATATGTGTGAGATGTAAGCAATTTAGGCTACTTTTCCTTTAGGAAAAAATTGTTGATTTCCATAAAAATGTAGTACCTCAGTGAAACAAAGGCAGGAAAGCTAGTTTAAAAAGTAATCTTAAACCTTATCATCTATTTTTTTTCATGTTTTTTATAGAGCAATATTTTAATCAATACCAAGGAGAACATTTAACAATTATTTAGTATCAAAACTGAATATTGTATCTGATGTTTGTGAGAGCTATAATTTTGATGCAAAATTGAAAAATCTACTCAAAATTATCATATATATTATATTAAAAATATTAACAGTGAGTTATGTATTTTAATTTGGCTCCATTGCTACTATTGTTCATATATCTTTGCAAGTTTTCCCTATTAATAATTATAATAAAGTATTTACATTTTTAAGTCATTAGAACATTTTTATAAATATTGAAAGTGATGTGCACACAGCCTTACTTGCCTCGAGGCGCGGTAATTATTCAGGAGGCGTTCAGATGCATCTGCGCGCTCTCACTGTGCTGATTTTTTTTTATCTTAAAGTATGCCTTGGAAAAACTCAACGTGTACTAAATTATTTTTTCACATATGTATTTAGCGATGTATAAAATATTTAATGAAATAATTTTATTTTTCTTCTCTTCAGTTTATCTTTTTTAAATTTATCACTATCAGGAATATACAAGTTACAACAATAATCTTTATGATGCTACAAAAACCACGCAGGTTTGTCCTGAGTGTCTTATTTCGTCCACTATTAATTATTATCTAAAAATCTTCTCAGCTGTCACGACCTGATCCTTGAATTATGAAAAATCAACATACGTATATTTCTTCAAAGATTTTCTTGTTTTTGGTTATTTTAAAAGTCCAAAATATATATTTTATATATTTAAAAAAATTATATATGAATATATTATGCATCTAAAAAATATATTCTTTATTACATACAATGTAAAAAAATAGTTTATTTTATCATCTAGTTAATAAGTAAAAATTTAATAGATTTTTTATTTAATTTTGTAGCACGACACCGGCTACCGGTCTCTATTACTCATCAGATTTCTGTATAATCTAATACCAGTCATGAGGACAAGATTAGTTCTTTAATAAAGTGTATGAATTGATAAACAGTTTTTTCTATCAGCGATATATTTAGAAGTTATCAGTATTCAGTCAAGTGTACGACGCCGATCATAATATTTTGTTCAAAATCGTCGACAACGCGTCGTAGAGCCCGAGGGGATTTAATTAGACAGCTAAAGCTAGTGTAATGAGACGTGAAGATAATGTAGGGAGATTTTAAATGACTCGTGCAAATCATTAGTAAAAGTTTATTTAATAGAAAAAATTACATGCTTGTACAAAGCATTCAGATTATTTCATTAAATTTATTTCTACACTTATACTCAAACAACCCTTCTAGTATTTAATAAGACTCTTATATTATTTTAATAAGATACAGACCTCACAATGGAAACTAAAAAGTTTGTATTGTTACATGTAAAAACGGCTGAACGGATTTCAATGAAATTTAGCACTGAAATGCTTTATAAACTGAATTAATTTTATCCCGGAAAAAATCGGAGTTTCTGCGTATTAATAATAAAATATGTTTGTTATGATAAGCGCCTGAATATCTTTAGTAAGTAATAGTATGTTGGAAATTTGTAGTTTTTTAGGACAATATGTGGTAAGACCCCTATGAAGCCGGGGCATGTATCAAAAACAACTATTTCACAC
>JAOPUB010099779.1:0-12730 GCA_027564055.1 Neptis clinioides
TTAACGGAGGATTAACATAAAAAGAAATAAGTTACAGATACAAGTTTTAAAATTAATTTAGAATTTAAGAATAACATGAGCTTTATTGTTCAATAAAGAATGTGCAAACTTAATTAAAAACAATACTAAATAGAAATAAAATTATAGCTGACTTTTCGTAGGTCGAACATGGACTCTACCATCGAGGGTAGAGTCCTTGGTGGCTCCTGGTTTCACAAAAACGTGAAGCGTCGGTTAACTTTTTTCCCTGGGCGTCCCAAAGGTCCCTATAAAACTTATCTATCTTCCCCAACTATTATGATTAATTAATATTATTAAATATATTAATTTAAATTATATCAATATGGTATGTTATGTCATATATTAGTATTACACAATTTTTAACTAGTAAATATTCTTATATGTTGTGTTTCTTTTAATTCTGTCACTTAAAAGAAATAAATTTATTTAAATAAACAATTTTATTAAAATAAACTCTCATCTCTATTGTGAGATAGAGATAAGTCATCCTTTGTTTACAATTTTAATCAACATCAATGGATTCCTGCCCATATTTAAATCACTGGGAACAAAGCTGAGGACATACTAGCTAAAGAAGCAGTTACAGGAGGGTGCACTAGAAACTACACTCCTGGCTTTTTGTAATTGATTAAAGAGCGTTATTTCAAAATTTTGGTCTGAATATTTTAATGAGAGATCGCAATAGAGGTAATTGGTATAGAACTGTCCAAAATTATCTTCTTCAGAATCCGTGGTTTGAAGATTTCAATATGATGTTAAGGCTTCGATCTGGTCACATTCCACTCAATAGTATTGACCACTTGTTGAAAAGAGCCCCATTTTTTCAGTTTCATTGTTGTTACTATGAGGGTCACATATTCTAATAGAATAAACCCTCTAAATAAAAAAAAAGTGTTTAACATTGGTTAAGGTAAGGGGTCCGAATTCTTAGTCAAAGCTACGGGTCTGGGTACACCTTACTCACTAGTAAGACATTCAAGTCCCAACTGATCTATCAGTGTTGGTAAATCTTAGTTCTATTAAAAATATAAGTTTTATGTTGAATGTAGCTTTTACTGTAACATATATAAAGGATAAGATATAGTATGTGACCTTGTCGTATAGACTGGCTCTCGGCCAGCTCGCGCACAGAATATACTCGTAACTTTAACACTGTCCACCTGTCACACTGGTATGATTGATAGACACTACATGTTATAGCCTCACTAATCTTACTAATCTTACTTCTTACTAATATTATAAATGTGAAAGTTTGTATGTTTAGATGTTTGTTCTTCTATAACTCAAAAAGGGATGGATTTCAATGAAATTTGGCACACGGATACTTTATAACCTGAATTAACATATAGGCTACTTTTTATCTCTGAAAAAATTAGAGTTCCCGTGGGATAACGATAAAATATATTTATTTTCGTAAGTGTTTAAAGATTGTTATTTTGCAACAATATATTGATAATTAAAAGTTTTTTTTATAATCTAAGGATTATATGTGGGCATTTGTACCTGAGCGAAGCCGGGGTGGGTCAACTAGTAACTAAATATACATTATAGACTATTCTATTGATCTATATCAATATATGCGAATTTTAGAAAATGGTTTGTGAACGTTCAAGTATTACGTAAGCATAATAGGGGGAATCTTTGCTTTGCTTATTTTTGATGACATGAGAGGTTGGGACGTGAAAATCCCTGCACAAAATGAGTTGTGAAAAAAATACATGCATCAAAGTTTACGTAAGCATAGAGGGGGGTTAAGGCTGTGCTTACTTTTGCTGACATAGAGGCGGGGGGTTGCTAATTTCAAAAATTCTGCTTACGTAATATTTGATTGGGGTAATTAATTTTTTTAAATAGTTTAACTTTTCCACAATGTAGACGTCTTATACGATTAGATAATAATTGTTTTAGATGTTGAAGAGTATAGTATTCTTTGTAATACAAATTTTCCGAAAATTAAAACGATTATAAATTAAATATAACATTTATGTTCCTTTTATTTTAATGTTAATTTTATGATTTCAAATTTACTTTACATGCTTGCACCAAATCAATCAATCAAATGTTTTATTTCAAGTAGACTTTTTATAAAGTACTTTTGCAACGAAAACAAAATTGGTCCATCAGTCAGTTCGTCTGAAGCTAGGGCCAGTTCAGGGAGCAGTTTTCTGCTGAGAAGAACTGGCAACAAACTCAACAGTCACTCTTTTCAAATGGCCATTGTTTACAAAAGTACAATCATTCAGCTGAGCATCGACGCCATTTTGATTCCAAGCTTGGCATCGTTTAAGTAATCCTGTAAAGACTCATAGAGTAGTACTATTTCTATTCGGTTATTTATATAGTATATATATAAAAAACCGAATAGAAAAAACCAATTAGAATCTAACCCGAGATTATCCGGTTATTAAATGGTGATGAAGGGGTTTTCATTTTTTCAAATCTGTTTACTTTTTCAATAAGGTTGTATATAGGTTTATCAGGTCAGGTCTTTGGCAATTGCTGGCAACATTTAAATAGGTAATATTCGATTTTTTTATATATCAATAACCGGGAGTGAGAAAAACCGATTAGAACCTAACCTGAGATTATCCGGTATTGAAATGAGAGAAGAGTTTTATTTTTTTCTACTTTTTAAAAAAGTAAAAAGTAAATAGATTTAAAAAGGATTGGGGAAGCGAAGATTGTTCGGATTTGTTATAATTCAATGTGATAATGAAGATATTAATATGTTAGGACAATTATTAAAGCTGGTAACCCTACGAGTACGTGAGTGCGCGAACGAGAGTGTATTTGTGTAATTTAAATTATAATCGTAACAATGTTTTATTACAGCGGAGATACGGGAGCCTTTGTGTCGCTGTAACTACATTTGTTACGAAGCTGTCAATTTTATTCTAATCTTGTCTTGGAAATTATATCATCATCATAATCATCATCACCAACCCTTCGATGGTCCACTGCTGTGCCAGGTCTCCTTCTCAGAATGGGAAGACGGTCACTTTCCCGCCAATGATCTTGCACGTGCGTCTGTTATTAAATTTACATTTAATAGAAATACAACCCAAAAAGTGAAAAGTAAAAACTTATAAATAACTGAGTAAACAATTAATGTACTAAAACAGTAATACGTAGAAAAAGTGTAAAATATGTTATTAATTTTACTTTTATAAATTAATAACATATTTATTACTTTTATAATAATAATTTTACTTTTATAAATGTGCAAGTTTGTATGTTTGTTACTTAATCACGGAACGGATTTCAATTAAATATATCAAAAAATCACAGTGCATTCGAGTTATTGACAAAATACGTTTACTGTAGTAATCGCTTAAATACTTTTATTTTACTGCAATATATTGACTTGAAATGGAGCGGATCGACTAATTATATTTTATAGAAATATGGCGTAAATAAAGAAATAAATATGCATGAAAAACTAATTTTTATTCCACTTCATAATTTTAGAGGATAGCAAGTAACTTGTGCTGCTCCGAGCTATATAATATTATCTGTGTAGGTAGATATAAAAATTATTATGTGTGATTAAGAAAGATACAAATTTTAACATTCATGATATTATACTTGTAAGTTTTTTTAATAACGAAAAATATAAACATATCTACGGAGGTGTAAAAAGACTAACAAGTATTTTATATTAATAAAGGAAATGCACAAGAAACCTGCACATTTTTGTGTCAAAACAAATTAGTACTCGTTTAATTATAACCTGATAAAATATTAACTTACTAAATTACTTTGATTTCCTGCAAAAATAAACTATGTAATTTACAAATTTGTTGCGCTTTTTCATAAAATAATATTTATTTTTTGTATTTTCCCCAGCAAACTCTTCATTTGATTCCCATATCATAGACATACACGAAAACTTATTCGTGCGCCATTTTAAACCGTTGATAATAACGATAGATTGATTAGGCAGGCATTCAATATAAACATTACAAGTTACAAAATGTATCCACAATGTGAAAATATGGAACTCAAACATTTTTTTATAGCATAAACGAGCAGAGGGTAAGTGATCCTAACGGCCAGACTATGGACATCGGCAACACATGTGTGTATTGCCAATTTTTTGCCACCTCGAATGAAAAGAAGAACGCTACGGCTCACCTACACCACGACTGGAGTGCGTAGGCACTTGGCTTTAGGATTCACATACTAGTGGTCGCAAGCCAATCGGAGGTATCCCTTATTACTAAGGGGTGCCGGATTATTCGCCTCTTTAGAGATGATGACGAAATGCTCTTGCAGTTGTTGAGGGGGAATTGTATGACTGCCCGTCCCAAGATTTACCGCATGTTAGTAGGATGATAAATTAGAATGACTTACGTAATTTAACATCTTTGTCCAAATATCTCGCTGTAACCGGAACTATTGGGTAGAATCGCATCGTCTCTTTTAAAACTGCTTCCAAGTAGAACAACTGGCCATAAAAGCCTGAGAAGGCTTAATCGTGGCTAATTAGTTTGTTATTAACAGACACCTTAGCAAAACAAGAAAAAAAGTTGTTTTCTAATGGTGCAGTTAAATTTTTAGTAAGGACACAAAGAGCATTGATTATGTTAATCCTAATTAGAACTAGACGAAAATTAAGTTCCTTCCAAATTACTGCTGAGTATATATGGAGATTTTAACTATCATTCTTACCCCAGCCTTCCAATAAGATTAATCATATCGTAAATGGTGTAGTAGAGCTTATTCTACTGAGTATGTTTCCAGACTACTCCTGCGCCCTCCAGAGGGACATCCTTGCCCACGGTCGCCTGTACGCGTCGCAGAGCTACCTGTGCTTCTACGCGAGCATCTTCGGCTGGGAGACGAACCTCACGCTGCGGTGGAAGGAAGTCACTGCTATTACCAAAGAGAAAACTGCGCTGGTAAGTAATTAAATCATTTGCACAAATATATTTTACCACATTGACATGCAAGTATTAAATTGAATAATAAGTAATAATTATTTTTATTATTCAAAAACGCTTTAAAAATACATAATAGTCGTCTTAAACTTATTTACAAACAATAATGTAGGTAGAACTAAATTTAAAACAATGCTGTAAAGAATGATCATCATTGATATTATTAAAAATCAATTAATCATGTCAATAATATGAATTAAAGTCATTTAGAGATTCACTAACAGTATTATACCATTTTGTGATTAATAATTTGAAACAGTAATCCACTACCGAACCGCGCGAATTCATTTGCGTGATAATCCGCTCCTATGGGTCGTGGCATGATGTTATATAGCCACAACCACAACCATACAACACAAAAGTAATTTTTCAATTCGAACCAGTAGTTCCTGAGATTCTTCAGCTTTATAATATAGATAATATCACTAAATCCCTTTATATTTTATTACCTAACCTATATTTCGATATCAAGATAAATATATATTTACAAATTGTTAATTAGGGATACCTATACGAGATCGGACTATTTTAATAATTGATCCAATTTCCAAAAAATCTAAGTTTAAATCGGTATTTAGCACTGATAATGCATCAACTAAATCTACATCCAAATGAAATAACAAAAAAGCATTAAATTATAATATGTAATGAAATAACATGTTTTAGTTGTTATAATATAAGGTTTAATTGTCAGATTATGAATATGAATTGATTAATCGAGAATTGATCTTTTAACTCTCGAATTAAATTCAGTTCAATTCTATTCAAAAATTATTTTTATTTACTTCAGATTGATTCAAAAATCATTTTTATTCAATTTAGTTGATTAAAATGACCATGTTTATACAATTCACATCAATTAAAAATCATTTTTATTCAATTCAGATTGTTTGAAATATATATTTTATTCAATTCTAATAGATTAAAAAACCATTTTTATACAATTTAGATAAGATTTAGTCAACTTAAAAATGATTTTAAATGCTCTCTATTTTATACAGGTGATCCCAAACGCAATCCTAGTATGTACGGAATCAGACAAGAACTTCTTCGCATCCTTCTCTGGCCGGGATAAGGCCTACCTGATGCTGTTCAGAATCTGGCAGAACGCTTTGATGGACCAGCCCATGTCCAGCCAGGATATATGGCAATGGGTAAGTAACTAACATAGAAGCCCACTCCTAACACAAGCATTCCAGTTTACTTGGAGAGGAGAACAAGAATTAGAAGGGAGTACGGGGGGACAGCTGTACGTGAGGCGTGATTGGTTCTTGCGACGTCAGCTATTTGTTAAAATTGTAAATGTCACGAAACTAGCCAATATAGTCACGCAGTACACTCACAATGCGCAATTTTCCCACAACTATTTTGACTATTTTTTTCGGACGTAAATTTATGAGATCCACTACGAGACTGTAACTAGGTTATGACGATAACATTTTTAAAAAATCGGTTTTTATATTTTTCATCTACTTATACCAATATGTAAACTTATTTTTCAATTAAGTGAGAGAGACTTAGACTGTTATTATGGCCATGTGCTATAATAAAAAGACGATAAAAAAGTATCTCCAAGCAAATTAATTATGTGCAGATTCACACGTTTATTAATAACAAAACGTCCATATTTGGGTCCATCCATGAATGGGTCCTTTTGCCGTCACCCTAGCTAAAACTGTCGCCTGCGTGCATCACACGGATATCGTTTGTATTACGAGGACTTTTACGACCACTTATCTACTTACTAGGTAGGTACTTAATAGTTGTAGTCGTTATGAAAAATATAATTTACCTATAAATTAGGATTAATAAATATTAAGTAACAGGTCCAAAAGAGATATTTTTTAAAAATCTTCATTAGAATTTCATAACTTTGGGTAGCTAATTAGGACCTTTTGTTTTATAGTAGTAAGTAATTAACAGAATTGTCATTTTATCGATCCTTTGGATTAAAAAATATTAAACTTACAAAATGTGAATATGGATGTACCTACCTACTTTGTAGGTACTTACATATAGACATACAGTTTATTGAGCGCGGCAGTGGCGTCACAAATAGTCGCGGATAAAACAACGAGGTATTGAATGAAAAACAAATGCCGCGTTCGCGCCCGCACTCGAATGCTAATTCGACCATGTGGAAATACTGTGATAGCTGTCTGTAGTCTGTACCAACAGTTGCAAACGTAAATACTCATATCCAGGTTTTATTCTGTGTCACGTAACGGACTGAATAAAAATATCCACACGGTGGGTTGAGTGGTGTCTGGGATTTGTGACCCAGGAAAGGGTTACATGATTCTTTTACAATATTTAATTTGCTTCCATTACTCAACATTGCTGATCCAAACTAACATTTAACTAAATTAAATAACCTACATAGGTAGTAAAATCTTAAATGCTCCCCAATAATGGTTGCTCGTCAATTCACTGACTTGTTGATCTATCGAAATTAAGCTAGTAGCTATTTCTAAAATAACATAACAGAAAGTACCTACCATATTTATATTAATCACTTTGAGAAAACGAAATTTATTTCCGTAGCCTGCTAAGTAAAGCGATAAATAATTAGGAATGAACTTAAATCTAGTTTCAAGTTCTACTATTTGTCAAGTTTTCTACTTATTATTGGGTCAAATAAGATAGTAATTGTCCAACCGTCACAGTTAACAACCAAAAGTGACTTTGAAATATTCAGCAAAAGCTTCATAATTCGTGTTTACATAACTCAGCAGAGATTCAGAAGAGGGACTAATTTATGATGATTGATTTTAGAGTAAAACGGTCTGTTTTATTGTTGTTCTAATTGCCCGCAAGACGAGGCGAAGGCGTGACGCCCCGCCCACCGTTCAAGCGCTTTGTGCACTGTACCCTGGAAATTCATTTGTCCCACAGTTTATTTTATGTTTGCTTTGTTTATGTAACTGTAGCTGCAGCTAGGGGATATGCAGCTGGAATTACAATTACGTTTTACTAGTACCTGCTCACCTATACATACCTATTAGTATGTAAATAATTCAGAATCAAGCATAGATTTTAAGCACAAAACACTGTTCAAACTTTTTATTCAATAGATTTAACATTACCTGACAAAATTATTAATTTTAACGCAACTTAATGTTATGCTAAACTTAAATCATCATTATAACGAGTAACACTCATAAAGGGCGTTTCAGGAAAGCAAAACCGGTACGTAACGTAAAGTCTGCTTAACATTAGGTACAAAAACAAATTATATCGATAAAATTCCCCAATTCGCGAATTTGAGTTCATTAAAAAACATGGCAACGACAAATAAGTTCCGTAGCTATTTAACGCCTGTATTGAATTAGAGACTTTGTGTGGAAAACTGTTCGCAAAATATTTAGGCGTCACAAAGGAGGTATTACGGAGCGAGGGATGGTAATTTATGTAAATCAACCACCGCGCCGAAGCCGACGGCAAGACGAGTTCGCTGGCGGTTTCTGAATTTGTTTATGTTTTAAACAACTTCGGTGTTCGTCTCTTGAATTTCTTTTTTGCGGAGAAAATATCGAGGGAAAATCTTTTTTAATTACCGAGAAGTTTTTCTTTTCAGAATAGAATATGAAGCATGAAAATGTTAGAACAAAAATACTGTTATCTTTTACTTTAAGGTTTCTTTTTGATGTAGACTTATAAATTGTTTAGTAGATACCGAATATTATCCTGTGACAAATATAATTGTTTACAACGTCAGTACCTACGTAAAGTGTTCAGGCGTTTTCTTAAGAGTTTAGTAATTTTATAAGACTCAACAACTATCTATACCTAAATAAACCGTTCTATTGCATACTTACTCAAAAAATTTTTAAATGTTATTGATAAAAAAGGACGAGTACAGTATTGAAAAATTAGTAGGTAAAACATATAGCAATGTCTAAATAACATTCAGCGTGACCAAAAATTCTCAAGAATCTTAGTTCCTAATCGCTTTATCATGAGTACCTTATGATGGTCTAACGAAATCAAACAATTGTTTCAAAACAATTCATCACCATAACGTTGGAACAAAACTGTAATACGAATAGGTACAAATAGTCTGTTTTCCAGTGAGCTTAAAAGGGGACAGAGACGGGAGGCGGGCGGCTAATTAGGACAGCTTCTCCCGTCTGTAGATACCATACAACTACATCTAACTATAGCTTACAGTCACATATACTATTCTATCTATTTTTCTAGTACAAAACACTCACTATTAATATTTTAATAATTTTTCAGATTTATAAATGAAATCCAACCTTTTTTGCTTATGAAAATAACCTGCTTATCAATTTTATAAGATGTTAAAGCTCCGGTTTCACCTATTAAGTATACCTAGTAATAAAAATACGACTGTAAATAACATTGTTGGTAACTTTGAAATTGACGAACGAAGCTCTGGCCTGATAGGTAGAGGTGCGGCAGTTTGACTAGTGTTTAATATCACAATTCACGTAGGACATTTCAATATTATGTATTAGTATAAATCCTATCTATAAATTAACGAAAGCATCTCACACAAATCATAGATACCCAGGTTCTATACAATTTCGTCTCAAGAGAAGGTTTTATAATTTAATTATCTTTAAATTATAAAGGTGGACAGATAAAGATGATATTTTCTAAATTTTTAAATTTCTTTCAACAACAAAATAAATCCTATAAGTACTTATCTAACTAATAATAACATTATCCTCTTTATATAATAGAATTTATTGATGTTTCTACAACAAATCTTCACGTGCGACAATATCTATATTATCAAATATGAAAGTATGGGACCTATTAAAAATAAAGTTGTATAGAATATTTGTAAAATAAATATAACCAATAATGACCTCTTGAAAACCGCAGAGCCAATAAAAGTTTTATTCAGTACGACCCAGCCAAAAAAATAAAAAGTATCAAGACCATTACGATACTTGAACAATCCTTATATTATTAGAACGAGATATCCGATCTTCCACAAGTTTTAGATGAAAATAATTCTTATGCTTTTGTAATACAATTTATTTTTGATAAATTGTAACAAAATATCTGAAGCGCCTGTCCCATTCAAGTTGGATCCTTTATTCGAGCTTTGACATTTTTATACAGGCGCGATTAACACGTACAAATGAAATTAGAACCCAATAATATTATTACGTTTTTAGAGTTCCATAAGAAACTCTTGTTAGGTTCCATGGCTACTTCACTTAATAAAAATAATTCTTAAAGCATTAAAAAAACAGCATTCATAAACTGATCTTTTATAGATGAGATATATTTTATGTAGGAGAGAGGGTAGGTATCCTATAAAAATAAAATGTGCACAAAAAATAAACATAAAAAAAAATTTATTAGTGCCGAATACGTCTAATTTTTTTATATGTTGTTTAAGTACGTAAAAATAAACTAAGCTACTAAAGAAAGTATAGGTAATAAAATTATAGGACAACAAGGTGGACTATCTTACTAATTTCTTACTAATTTTTACTAATAGATATCCTACTATCTTACTAATCTTACTTATATTATAAATGTGAAAGTTTGTATGTTTGGGTATTTGGATATCCGTTGCTCAATCACGGATAACAGCTCAACGGATTTCAATGAAATTTGTCACATAGATAGTTTATAACCTGGATTAACATATAGGCATACTTTTTATTCCGAAAAAATACAGAGCTCCCACAGGATGATGATGAAATAAGTTTACTGTCGTAAGCGCCTTCATATTTTTATTTAGCAATAATATATTGACAATTAAATCTTTTATTGATAAATCTAAGTATTATCCATAATATGCGAATGCCTGCGAAGCCGGGCGGGTTGACTAGTTGCAGATAAATCAAGAAGGCTAGCTAGATACATATAACTAGCTAGATACATATAACTATGCTCAATTAATGTAGGAAAATTAGATTTCAATTCCATTACTTAATAAATGTGTGGAGCTGCCAATATTGTTTATAGCTTTCTCTTTGGGGGGGGTAGTGCCTTTTAACCGACCCACCCTTACTTAACTTAGGAGTATTCTTTAACACTAACCTTGCAACCGCCGTTTTGGCCTAAAGAGGCCATATTTTGAAGAATATTTTTGCTGAATTTGGCTGATATTTTAAAGAATATTTTACTTCCAAATTTAGTTGAAGAACCTTAAAAAAAGAAGAAATTTCAAGTTTCTAACCTTTCGATCTTATTACAAAACGAGGTTTATCTCTAATACCATGTGTTTGATATTGAAACGAATAACGTATGCTTGTTTAATCATATCCCAAAAAGTGCAAGGAACACACAAAAGGAACTTGCCTGGGTTGGGCGCAAGAAGACATACAAGGTTAGTTGAGTACATTCCTTACCGTACCCTCCGCCATCTTTCTTCCAAGCATTTAGTCCACCTTAACAAACAAAGAAAAATGGTCCCCATGGTTTAGAGATAAAGCTCGTTTTGTAATAAGTACATTGGAGTTTAGGCTTTGCGTTGAGCCTGTATGTCAGTCAGTAAGTCAGTCAGTAAGTCAGTCAACTTCTCCTTTCATATTTGTCGATGTAGTAGTTAGTCCTGAGAGATTCAGGCAGTCTGCGAAAAACATTCTAGTGGTGAAGTGTTGTACCCAGTGCAGTTATACATTTTCTATTTTTTTATTATTATGATTAATCGTCTTAGTGTTATTATAGAATGTAATTCCAGTGTATCCTATATAAATACCAGTATAATAATTTCAGAATTGACTACACAAGTTTTAGACAAAACCAATTTAAGCCAAGTGTGCACCAGCTTAGCTAGTTGAGATACAAAGCGCAAACAATAAAGCGGTTTAAAGCCTTTGCCAAAGAATGTTAACATACACTGCATTGGATCTGTAACAACTGTTGCGTCTGGCGTGAATCCAGACCAGAGGTATTCTCATTCAATTATATATAATAGAAATAAAATAGTTGTTGCGATTGCGACTTGGCTCACACTGCTGTCCCGCTGCCCAACGCGACTTCAATGACACCAGATGTCATAATGGCGTAAATTGTGGAGAATTTGCGTGTGAATGTTTTTATTTATGATATTACTAGTTTATTGCATAATATGTTATATACATAGGCAGAAAAATAAAAGAGAATATATAGAATTTAGTTTAGAAATATTAAAACGCAGCAGGTCGACCATCTTGTATGCACACCTACACACAAGATGGCCGACGCAACGATAGATGTTGTGACTTGTAATTAGATTTTAACAACATAAAATATTAAAATATAAAACATAAAAGTAATTGTTATTAATGTTTGTAGGGAATGTAGATATTTGTTAACGGATTGCGACAAAAAAATAAATATTCATGTTTTTATTACTACATATAATATAGTAATTCATAGTTTCTCAAAACTAGATCTCTACAATGGATATCTTATAGACTATATTATAAACTGAATTATTTAAATTTTATAAGTGGAAGACTTCAAGGTTACATTCATATTGAAAGTCTCTTGACGTCTGTTTTTCTGCAATACTAAATTAGATAATTAGTGGACACGCCCGCGCTTCGCTTCGGGTGATAAATTAAAAAAGTTAAATGTAGCGCAATCGAACCAACGAACTGACCCTTGTATCTCACTGGAACTATATCTTTTTCTGAGGTTAGTAGTATGTCGTGTGATTATTAAGATATAAATAATATTATGATATAATAGAACTATATGCGTATAAAATGTCGTCTTGATCTTTTAAGGTATGTAAATATAACCCTTGTATCCCACAGGAACTGTACCTATTTTGAGATAAAAAGTATGTA
>JAOPUB010099889.1:0-12723 GCA_027564055.1 Neptis clinioides
GTTAAAATTCATGTTAACATCAATGAAAATGGACTAGCAAAATAATTTAATTAAAGATAATAAACTCACCGATTCCACTTCACTAGGAGCTAATATATATCTTCTATCTGCTGAAAGTATTGGATTCGTAGTGTTTAGGAAACCCTGAAAATAAACGATAATACATTAGTTTTTGAACTTGTCAGTAATTTTTAAAAAGAAAATTATATTAAATAGCACACTGATAGTTTACAACCTATATAATATATTAACACATACTATATATAGCTAATTTTATCACGGAAAATGTAGAGTTCCTGTGGGATATTAAAAAGTATAATATTATGTTTACTGTTGTGATAGTGATAACGCCTTAATTTTTCAATTTAACAACAATATAATCGAAAATTAAATGTTTTTTGATAATACTTAGTAGGTACCAGTACTAGTATAGGTACTAGGCCGACCCGCCTGCGCTTCGCTTCGAGTGTTTAAAGTAAATAAGATGAGTGTATCGCTCAAACTATTTGTGTACATAATATCGTTCGGATCTATTAAGGTATATAAATAGAACTCATCTATCCCACAGAAATTATACATATAAGATGCTTGTATGCTAAATTTCATGCAAATCGGTCCAGCCGTTTCAGAGCGATGCACGTACGAAGAAACTACAGACAGATAAAAATTCTGAAAAATATTTTTTTGGCCTCTATCGTGTTATAATGTCCCACTGCATTAAAATTACTGATAGAATTTCTGAAGATATCTATCTTTAATGTCTGTAACTTTCGATACCGTACGTTTTTATTAATAGATAGATTATACTTGGTAAATTACACCAGTGCGAAGCCGTGGCGGGTCGATTAGGATTATTAAAAAAACTATAGGTATGGTACTTGTACCTGCCTATTCTCTGAAATTTGGTAGGCACGTGGGTATAGAGTCATCACGTAAACATTAAAGATAAATACTAAAATCGTGTAGAAGTAAACTTACCATAAGCTCACCAGAAACGAGCACGGAGCTATTAAGCGTAGGCACATCAAAAACGTAGATTCCGGACTCACCAGGAACAGTGAATGTAAATTCAGTGTCTGAAACATTATGCTTTAATACTTAGGAACATTCCTAAGCTACTCGTATTTTAACAAAGGTATTTTAATGTTGTAGACATTAAATTTTTGAAACTCTATCTATATCGTTTTAAGGATCTTTTCCTGTGAGAAATGGACAGAGATTGGATTTCTCGGTTGTTACATGTTCAAAATAGATTTTTGCTAAAAAATCTTCTAATTTTGAAGCAAAAGTAGTTTTCATAGTACAAATTATTCTAATGCCCATAAATAATGCTATTCTAGTAGAGTACACTTTTTATAATACCAAAGCAATTATATAATTTGATAGTGGTAGCTACAATGATCTCAAATAGGATTACTGGTTGTATTAAAAGTGCCAATAGATGCAGTATAGAAGTATTTATTTTAATATTGTCAATTAGGTGAAGATTATAAGTATCATATAAAGAGATACTTCTTTTATTCATTACCAGAGATCCATGTTCCGTTAAAACCACGTTGTGAGAATTGTCCTCGCACAAACTCCTCAAGAGTGATTGGATTTTGCGCCGCTACTGAAGCCAGCAGCGTCACCCACACATACCATGCCCGCATCTTTAAGATTTATATTACGGCTTAGTTTTTTTTATAACTATTAATTATATTTCTACTAAGCTATAAATTGAGCGTACTTAAAATATTTAATTTTCGTCATGGAAGTGTAAAATATTATCTTGGGTGTTAAATTATATCATGAAACCTACGCATATATAACATTCCATAGACATTTTTGAAATATTACTTAAAATACAGAAAATCTAAACTTATAAAACACGTCTTCATAAAGATTTAAAATATTGTACATATTAAACTTACCATATTTAAATGTTCACCACTATAACTATTTGCATTGGTTGACGGCACCAATCCGCCAACACAACTGGTTTATAGTTACGTATCAAATTTTTATTCTTATCCCAATGATAAAAAGGATATCTTTTGATAAAAAATAATTATACAAATTCTTAACTCATGTTATTAGGTCGACATTGATAAGATTATTGTTGAATAATAATCTAAGAGCAAATAATAATTTTACTATATTTGAATACTATGTAATTTAAGACTGCAAAATTTCTATTGTGCTAATGAAATTGAAATAAAAAAGACTTTGTTGGGGAAATATTTATTAGACATCAATTTAGGGATTTATAATATATTGATATAGTTCATACAATTTAAAACTATTTCCGACAATAAGAACTGACATAATTTGTAATGTTTTGTAACACTGATCCATATACTCCAAGTACATTCAGCACGTCATATATTTTTCATCCTATTTCCCCGATGAAGTCCAATTCCAACCAATGGTCACTATACTACTTTAGTAATTATTGTTCAGGATTTCTTCGGTGATAGTACACAAGTTGACTCCATTGTGTGTGTATATTTGAACACACCATACAAATGTTGAAAACAGATACAATCACACAGCCCAATTATAACTCTTGGACTGCGCTGAATCAGCAATAATTTGTAGTCCAATTTATCCGACTGCAAAACGCAAGAACGGTATGTTCCCAGTGCGGAGATCCAAAATGCCAGCTTCGATCAAGCGACTGCGATACTCCGACGATGAAATAATCATAGGATTCCTTCCGAGCTTGCTTTTCTATAACATTTTGTACAAATAAATCGGTTTGCTTATTTGTTTCACATCACCTTTGAAATCTTGAATATATCTTCGTTAACCTAATTCAATTTACAATAAATCTATATCTAAATTGTATGTGTAAAGCAATATTCTTAATTTTGAAAAATGAATTTTCCATTTCCATTGAAAAAAAAGTGTAGTCTATGCGACAAGCAATATTAGTAATTGTGAATGTATGAGCGAATGCAAGAACAAGTATGTCTGAATGAATGCATGGAATAAGTTTTGTAGGTGTGTGTGTGTGTGTGTGTGTGCGTGTGTGTGGAATTTATGAATGTATGTATTCTGCCTTACTTATAAACAATGATTAATTTAATCAATGTCTAAATAATATCCTTTCGATGTCGAACAAATTTGTATTTGTAAGAAAAGGACAAAACACTGTTTTAATATTTCATTGATTAACTAAATTTATAAGTAAGCCCGATTAAGTGTACAAATGGGCAGTAGACGGACCATGCTAATGTCTGCGATGTGTACGTCGCAGCTCCTGAAGCCGTCTTTCGTGCTCGGCCATGTGCAGACGTCGTTGTTCCTCTTTCACTGCAATCTGCAATTACAGATACAGTAATATCAATAATTTATAACAATTCAACCAATTATTATTTTTTTTAATTATTGTTATTTAACCGATTATTATAAGAAGCCTGAAGCTTCATAATTATTATTCAAGCAAAATATTTCATTATTCTTTAGAGATTAATAAATTTAGTTAATTAAATACTAGAACATATTATTTTGATATTCACAAAAAGAAATTGAACAGTCACAAAAATAAATTTAAACTTTTATTTCTAAAGTTGTAATAAGAGATGCAAGAACAAAAGCGAGACTGCCATAGAATAACCATAATCAGATATATCTCTCCAGAATAAGATATATATCTTATGTCACAGTGTCAGTTACTTACAGTTTCAGCTGACAGCGGCAACCAATATATGCATGGAGTGGTTTTTGTCTTCCTGAACAAATCATCCAATAACTTTGCTGGTGCTTCCTCCTCTTTCTTTTTAAACTTCCTTGCTAAACATAATAATTATTTCAATTTATTATTAAGAAAACAAATGCTGTTTAACAAATAATATATTTTATAAAAATACTCTTATGCATAAAAGCAGTTATGTATTGTGAATTGTCTGTCAAAAATTAATAACATAAATACCTGGTTCAGGGCTTCTTTCAGGGGTGCGATGTCGTCGTTTATCTATTGGCTTCTCATCTCGTTCCTTATCTTGTCGCACAATATCCTTGCCCTTATCATTTTTCCCAACATCCCACTCACGTGTCGGTATCTTCCTCTCCCATGGTTTTTCCTTAAATAGAAGTTTGAATAAATGTTTACTCATATTTAACATTTAATACCAGTATCTAATAAAATGTTATCCTAAATATAATGATTAAATACTATATTGTATAATAATATTTAGCACTTATTAATAGAAAATATTTATTATATACACACCAATTCACCCTTCTGTCTTTTTATATCTTGCTCTCGGAGCCAGTCCTCCACTGTACCAGGGATAGTTGATTGTTTTGCATTATCGGTATCTTCATTAGCCTTGGCTTTGTCAAAATCTTCTTGAGTAGAAAAATCTACATGCAAGGTCTTAGGATTTGATACTGGCCATGTAACCCCGTGCAATGCATGTCTTGTTTCAACTGCTTGACTAGAACCAATGCATGAAGTAATTAAAGCTTTAAAATATTTTCACTACAGTGGATCTAGAATGATTATTATGAGTGAAAATTGTTTACATATCACTGAATAAGAAATGTAACACAAGATTTTAACAAACTTGGTGGTTTGTTTGGTGTTCATAGCAAGAGTGGTGTTATATCAGACACCTCATAAGTTCTCTTACAATGGTAAAATTAATTTTTATTCTGACATAAAGTGACAAATGTACAGTTGCATGAAATATACACAGTTAAAAATACTTACTCTTCATTTTCATATTTCACGAAACATTTTGATTTGATCCTGTCAATCCAAAACTCATTTTCTACAATTCTTCCGGTTCTTTGTAACAAATTTTTTAACTGTGGTAAAGTGAATGGTCTTACTAAATTAGTAATATACAAAATATTGGATTGTTTATGCCTTGGTGGACTTGGTGGTCTTGTTATTATGCTATCATTATCTTTAACTATAGAAATCTTCCGCATGCTTGCAATATTAGTTTCCTTCGACTTAACATTCTCCTTATCTTTATCTTCCATTTTTTGGTCTTTGTTAATTTCTATATGTTCAGTATTGTCTATAACAATTTTGGGTAATACTGGTCTGTCAATTTTTTCTGGCACTTCTACCCTCTTGTGTTTCTTTTCTTCTATGACCTCATCAAATTCAGCAGGTTTCACATCTGGTATTATTTCTTTGAGGACATCAGTAGAGATTGTTATAGACTTTTGTGTTGATAGTCTGCTGGGACGAGAACCCCATCTACGTTTTCTATTTATTACCAATGGAGTAACTTGCCCATTGGAAACATCTTGAATACTCTGATTGTTCTCATCTTTACAACCCTCATCTGTCTGTGCGAAATCTTTACAAGATTCTTTATTTAAATCATTTGCCGTTTCTGTTTTTTTTTCTAATTCTATACTTTTAGTACTCTCTACAACATTTTGAATAGTAGTAATTAAAGTATTTTCATTACTAGAGCTTTCTTTCTCAATCATTTCAGTAGTACTTTCATTATTACTTACCTGGCCTGCTACATTATTACTTCCTTCTTTGTCCTGATCAACAATTATGTTAGAACTAGTCTTCTGAGATTCATTTGAGACAATGTCAGTAGATTCACAGTGACTATCCTCTGCATGTAATTCTAAAATTTCAGATTTTTCAATAGAATCACTCCTTTTTCTCTCTGGGGTTTTATCTTTAGGAGTTACAGTAAAACTCTCACTTTCAACCAGCGATGGTTTTGGTGAAACAACAGTTGTGTCAGCATCAGATGCCTTATGCTGTTTTTCACTATCTCTTGCATTATTCTCATTTTGACTTTCAGTGTCTTTTACTTTATTCCCATCCTGTTTGTCAGTGTCTTTTGCTGTATTCTCATTTTGCTTGTTAGTGTCTTTTGTTTTATTCTCATTCTGTTTGTCAGTGTCTTGTGTCTTATTCTCATTCTGCATGTTAGTATCTTTTGCTTTATACTCATTTTGTTTCTCAGTGTTTGTTGCTTCATTCTCCTCCTGTTTTTCTTTATTTTTTGTGTCATTCTCTTTCAGTTCGTCAGTGTTTTTTACTTCATACTCATTTTGTTTTTCTGTGTGTTTTATGTCATCCTCATTCTGTTTTTCACTGCCTTTACCTTCACCTACATTCTGTCCATCACTACTTTTTGCTTCATTGTCATTCTTTTTATCAGAGTCTATGTTTTGTGTTGACTCTACAGTGTCATCTTTTGTCTCCTCATTAGTTGTTGACATAGGTGTATCATCCGCAGCAGATTTGTCAGATTTCTTTGAGTCACACTTTTGTACCTCAACATTTGGCTCAGTAGATTCAGGTTCAGTTATAACTGAAGTTGATGCTGGTAAATCTGACTCATTTTTTCCGTCTTTATTTGTTTCTACCAGTTCTTTAGACTCTGTTGATTTTTTAGAACGATGTTTTACCTTCTTCTTTTCGTCCCCTTCAACACTTTGAGTATCACTAGAACTCGTGGCACGGGAGTGCTTTCTTTTACTTCTTGGTGACCTGTCAGCTCGTTCTGGCGTTGATGGTGGTCGTGCTAAACATATTTTCAACTTCTGTATCTCACCAATGTCTCCAGAAGTTTCGGTTGTTTTAACATGCCAAACCTGTTCCTGTGATTCTTCACCTTCAGGACTTACTTCTTTAGCGGACTTTGGAGGTATAGTGCTCTCGGTTTGACTAACCTGCGGTGCTTGCTTGGAAGTGTTATCTTCAATAGATTCACTTTCCGAAGAAGATGAATGTTTCCTATTTCTGCGACTTGTACGAGATTTTTTAGGTTTTTCTACTTTTTCTTTTTTCTCCGGAGAAGCCTTCTTCTTACTAGATGTACGTTCGCTTTTACGACGCATTGTTATTAATTATGAGGGTTAAAATTTCAATAGCAACACGTTTTAATTACTCTGTCAAGGACGACTTTAATAAAAGATATATCTAATAGATCGATTTTAGTTATATTGATGCTATAAAAATACTTTTATTAATCTTGTTTCGCATAAAAGCTAAAATTGAAACTTGAAAGAGGCAGACATATTGAAATTGGTATCAAGTAGTGATGACTGATGTGCCGAGTACGGGTGGACTCGAGTCAGATTCGAGTTCTGGTTTGGACTCGCGTATTCGAATACCAATAAATTCTGACTCAAGTCTGGAAGAAGCACTGCCATACTAAAGTACGTCAAGTCGCACTCGAGTCTAGGAATACGAGTTCAATCGAGTTGAGTCTAGCATTGTGAGTCCAACTTAATTGAGCCTAGTAGCGCTAGACCAAGTGATACGCGTTTAGCATGCTATACGTAGTATTATAATTAGGAAGAAATGTCATTTTTATTTGGTACCTATAAGGATTTCCTTTTTTTCGACGTCGGCACAGATTTCTGGTCAAGAATAATCGCTGTTGTATTCGGGTAATGCAGCAGATGTGAATGTTTTATTCATAATTATGTCTTCTTTATTTGGTTCCTTCTTGGATCTCTTTTTTTTTCGTCATTAACAAAGATGCTGGTACTAAATTTCTGCTTCTGGAATAGACTGGAATCATTTTGGACTCGAGTCCACCAATACCAAGAGTAAGAACTCGAGTACTGGACTAGAGTCAGGACTCGAACACTGTTGACTCGATTTTCCAAAACGTCGTCTCGGCACATCACTAGTATCAAGGATTCGGATTTTGGTTTTTAATTTATCACCAGCTTGGCAGTAGATCTTTTAAGACCTAGATAGACGCATTAATGAGTGGTGTTGTCAAGTATCCAACAAGTGTCTGCTTTTACAACTGAATTTTAGATTCGATGAAAAACAAAAAGTAAAAGCATTTTTAAAAATGTATATTGTGTTCAGCCGTTTAGTTTTAAGTGACCAATAGTCTACGCATTAGTTTCAGACCGAAGCTTTTCTATCGACTTCGTATACCTTTGCCCAAAATAATTAAAACCCGTCAGAAGCGTCAGTAGCTCAGTGGTTCAGGCGTTAGACTCATGATCGACACGATCGGATAGGTCGTGAATTCAAATCCCAGTCATAGGACTACTGACGTGGCCCACTCCTAACACAAGTATTTAGCTTAGTAGGAGTGAAGGATATGAATACTAGTGGTTTGCAAAATTTGATTCTATATTGTGCTAATAGATGGCAGTATATCTGATTTTTTCTTACTGTTGCAAGATGACGGTTAAATAATTGTAGTTTAAAAGCGTCAGTGACGCAGTTGTTCAAGCATTGGGCTCACGATTGATAGGTTGCGGGTTCAAATCCTAGTCACTGACGTAGTCCACTTCTACTACAAGCATTCTAGCTTACTTCGAAGCCAAACTATTTCTGAATTGGTGTTTATTGATCGCCAGGGATTGAAAAGGAGTAATAGTGGGTTCATGCTTAGGTACAGGAGTTTACCACTCCTTACCTTAAGGAATTGATATTACCCAGGGATCGATGATGAGTAACAGTGGGTTTACTAAGTTCAGGAGTTTCATACTTTAAAAAGGGGGTTTTGTATCTAGGTATTTAAATGGTATAGTTAGATAGGGATAGAAAACATACTAATATGGGTTTTAAATACACTAGATTTACGAAAAAAGAAAGGAACAAAATGAGATATATATAAGAAGCGGAAAAAAAATTGATCCCACTCCAGTTTCGAAAAGGTAAATAAAAAAATTAATCTAGATTTTTCTGATTAGTTTAAAAAAAAAATTCAAAAATCTATAATAATAGATATTATAAAGCTGAAAAGTTTTTTTGTTTGAATGCGCTAATCTCACGAACTTTTGGTTAAAATTGAAAAATTATTTTAGTGTTGGATAGTCCATTTATCGAGGAAGGCTTTAGGCTATATAACATCACGCTACGACTCATAGGAGCGGAGCATTACTTGAATGAAGTCAGGCGGACTGGCTGGTAAATAATAAAATGATATTCAATGCGAGTCAAAACTAACAATGTGATAAATTAAGTCTTACTTATGTCTTGTTTATTTAATTTTTTTTAAATATTCCGGCGGCCATATTGTCCTCATCGATAACACCATGTCCCACCACCACACGTGTTAATAGATGTAACACCAGAGTCATTGAATATGGTCGTAATCATAATTATTTTTAATGAATAATCAACACGCCATCGCGCATCGGCCCGGTAATAAGGATGCTCGAGTCGATGTCCCTTATATTATTAGTCATACTGTTTGTTTGTCTGTATCGTTTAATGTGGCCTTCCGGTACTTTTGGTACTAATTTAAATGTCTACTGTTTGTAATTAACTGGCCCTCGCTTCGACCAGGCATCAATACTAATTACAAAATCCTCACCATCAAGGTTTGAAACTTCTTTGCAGTTGAGCTTTATTAAGAAGACAAGTAGTTCATCAGAAGGTTCAGTCGCGCTTTATATAATCCCGACATGAATATTTCTATAATATTTGGATATAAAAGTCATCGAAATTGTCATTACAATTAATATTATTGTCACTAACATTTATTAGTCATAATGTTTGTTATTATTTAGCCCTCGCTTCGTTCAGGTACTAACTAATAAATGTGTTCTAGTCGCGCTTTATATAATCCAGACTTCTCGTTTTCGGTGGTTTCTGATATAGATATCATTATTACAATCGGAATGCATTTTAGACAAAGGCTTAAGATTCAGGTAGCAAACTTTTACCTACACTGCTTGACGTTGTTAATAAACATTTAACCAAGTAAATTATATTTATCAAAGGCTTACATAATGCTCAATAAAGTTTAAACTATACTTCACTATGATAGTCAAAAGTAAGTAAGTAAGTTTTGACTATCATAGTGAAACGAAACTGCTCATCAAATCACGAAAGATTTTAAAAAGTGCATATTAATTATTATAGTGAAGTCATGAAGTGCATATTTAGTGAAGTGTAACTACTATTGAAGATCATTTGAGTTAATATTACTTCCCTTGGTCACGGCATCACGCGTGAACGGCCGGACCGATTTGGATAATTCTTTTATTGTTATATTTGTTATTAACAGCAGAAGGTTCTTATGTAAGAAAAAATTAAGAAACTAGCGCGGAAAAATAGAAAATATACGAAAACTTAAAGACAATACTTTATGGCTTTTGACCAAAATAAACCATTCATTTCATATTCGTAATTAGGTTTACAAATCTAAAATTCTTTCAGGTAAGTACTAAATATTGTATGAAATTTAATTTCGTAATTGGTCAAAGAATTTTACCGTCAAATTAAAAAGTCTGACAATTTCAAACACTTTCGAAAACTAAGCTATTTTTGTCGGT
Organism: Neptis clinioides; assembly: GCA_027564055.1. Classification (NCBI taxonomy): domain Eukaryota; kingdom Metazoa; phylum Arthropoda; class Insecta; order Lepidoptera; family Nymphalidae; genus Neptis; species Neptis clinioides. Next base: position 10,234 of record JAOPUB010099889.1, read on the forward strand.
TAAAAAAGATTGATTTCGCTCTCGGAATGTAATACATCAATTACTGTTTTTTATAATATACTTAGTATATAATTCAAGAACTGTTTGACCGATTTTCATGATATATAAAACAGAAATAGATTAAATCTTAAGCAATGAAATAGGTATACTTATGATCCCGAAAAACGGGTTCTATAAATTGAGATAGAATATGAAAGTTCGTCATATACATATAGAAAAATATATTGAACATTATATTAAATCGAGCGAAGTCGGATTGGGTCGACTTGTATTGAAATAAACGACAAAGACAGTTTTGCATTAAACAGTTTTTTGTGTCAGAAGGTCATCTGCAAATAATAAATTGATTTTGATAGCCTCTCGCAAAAAACGAACACTCAAATTTGAATAATACTATATTTCTCTCCAATAAAAAGCCGGTTATGGCAAGAACAAAACTTTGCCATCTTGAAAAAATTGATTAACAAGATAAAAGCATTCAGTGTTATATAGTCATCAAATTTATTTCATATCAGATATATCTCAATAAATATGTTTGTACAGGAATACAATAGACACTAATATTATAATATAATTTATACATATCATAAAAATGACATAGAAGACATCGACGAACTCACGGAATAAAACCATAACTAGAAAACCCAAACTTAAAAATAAACCAAAGCTATTTATATGTCGCATATTAAAACTAAACATAATATATTGTATTATATCTGACGGAGAAGGGATCCCACTTCTGATGTCGGGGCAGGGTGACTAGATTTTGTACAGGACAGGCAGTGCCTTGGACTTGTGACCAAGCGTGTAGGTTTAGAGGAACGCTCCCTTGCCACATATGTGAACACTCACCTCCACTGCCCGGTTTAACTATTTGTGTTGTGTCAACAACTAAATAAATGAGGGGGATTAACTCACCGGATCCTTGGTCCAATATCCGTAACATAGCGATACACTATTACAGATTAACATATAGGCTACTTTTTGTCCCGGAAGACAAGTTCCTGCGGGATAAAGTTAAAATTTGTTTAGTTTAGTAAGTGCTTAAATATTGTCATTTTGCAACAATAAATCGAGAATTAAATATTTTTTGATAAACCTAAGGATTAACGTGGGATACAGCACCCGGGCAAAACCGGATCAGGTCGACTAGTTTTTTATAAAAATGAAGGAGAAGTAAGTAAATAGGTAATGGTGGTAAATGTATATTATAGCAGAGAAACCGTGCAAAGCTATAGCGCTTTAACTGTCAATAAAATATGTAAATGAGTTTACAAAACAGATATTATTGATGAATAATATATAATCAGGTTAAAACCCTATGATTTAAATAATGTTATGTTTTAATGAGTTAATGCGAGCTGCTAATTGATTCACGTCGGCGTAAATTGATTTATAAATCAATAAAACACTACACGTGACGCCTACGAAGGATTTATAGGGTTCAAGACTTCTTCATATAATTACTTATAGCAATTAAATCCTTCTATAATATTATAAAATTTGTGAAGATGGATTGATGGATGTTTGTTACGCTTTCACACAGAAACTACTGAACGGATTTTGATGTAACCTTACATTAATATTGGTTATACATTATTACATACAGAATAACACATAGGCTACAAGTTATATAACGATTAGTATAAAGCTTTTTGTATGTTTATTAATCAATCACAGGACAACAGCCGAATTGATTTCAATAAAATTTGGCACACATATAGTTTACTAGTCAATCCGCCCCGACTTCGCTTGGGTGCAATTTGTGATGTATAATACTTAAGTTAATCAAATATCATTTAATTTTCGACGTTATGTTGCTAGATAAAGACATTTCGGCGCTTACGAAAGTAAACATATTTATCGTTATACGGAAACTCTGGATGTTTCCAGGATAAATAGTAGCCAGGTTATAAAGTATACGTTATCGTGTGATTGAGAAAAAAACATCTAAACATCTAAACACCGATACACCGGCAAACAGACAGAAAAACATTTTTAAAATGATGTATTTGATATATGTACATATATCTATATATATAGTCATATATAGTTTATTGGGTACCGAAATAATGTCACTCAGTGTAACTTAATTTTTATTTTATTCCTACTGTATAATTTTCTACTTCCTACTAACATTATAAACTCTGAAATTTATATGTTTGTTAATCAAAAAACGACTAAAGTCATGATGAAATACTGTAGACAAATATCTTTATCATAAAAACACAAATGATCTGTTCCATAATGAGTGAGTGAGCTATTTTGTTCACAGCCCTCTCACCAGGTTCGTGCGGTTTCTCTACTATAATAAGTAATAATACATGCTGTATTGTATGTATAAATCTTCCTCTTGAATCACTCTATCTATTAAAAACAAAGGCATCAAAATCCGTTACGTAGTTTTAAAGATTCTAACCTAACCTAACCTAACCTAACCTAACCTAACCTAACCTAACCTAACCTAACCTAACCTAACCTAACCTAACC
>JAOPUB010099994.1:0-18771 GCA_027564055.1 Neptis clinioides
AATGGATCTATTAGCAGTACATTTCTGCTCTTTAACCTTTTTTTATTTTTTTTATAAAGATTACTAGCAGTTTGGTTCCTGTCTATTGTTTACTATCTGCAATTTACGGTCTACGATCTAGAGTCTACGGTCTACGATCTAATATCTACGATCTACGATCTACGGTCTACGGTCTACGGTCCACGGTCTGCGTTTTAAGATCTACTATCTGCTGTCTACTGGTTCATCTGTACTGTCTACGATCTACTGTCTACGGTCTACAGTCTACGGTCTACAGTCTACGACCTCCATTTTACGTTCTATTGTCCACGGTATACGATCTACGGTCTACGTTCTCCGGTCGACGATGGATCGATCTACGATCGACAAAAAACGATCTATACAGTCTATAGTCTACTGTCTTTTGTCTGAGGTCTACGGTATACCGTCCACAGTCCACGATCAGTACTTTGGACCGTACTACAGTCTGTTGTCCACTGACTGTAAGAAATTGTTATAACTGCGATAAAAAGAAATGATCTAAAAAAAAATTATATTCTACACGATTTGTATGTGTCATTACTAGAAAATTACTCTTAAAATAAACACTTTAAATATAATCAAGCAAGTAAAAATATTTGTAATTAACCTCTACACAGTTAGTACAGACATACATTTCTATTCCTTGCATTAAAATAACGTCGGTTAGCCAAAATATCATTATTAATAATAGTTCCATATTAAATGTGTCTCATCCTGTTACATGCGCACGTTAATAATATTAATGTTTGGAGCTCTTTTCATTTCGTTGAGACTTGAGTGAAATAATTAAATTCCTATTCACCCCAGTCTTCAAGGGAATTTGTTGAGCCTTTGTTTAAAATATTTAATTGTACAATATATCTATTTACGTGACTTGGGCCTAATTTGTTTGTACAATATACGATAAGTCTGTAATTCGTGGAAAATTGGCTAGACTAGATTATTATTTACCTCATTGTTTAAGCAAAAGATCCGCCTACCCTAAAATAATACCAGTGATCGCTTTGTGAATAGACAGACTTCAAAATAATCAATTACCAATAAAATTATATTACTTGTGCCGCTTCAATGCAATAGCAATATTTGACGCCTTTCTGTTGCACGACTTTACATGGATATTGCTATTCAAAATATGTAATAATAGATAGTCTCTAAAATGTATAAGAGGCCTAAAAATTTATCAAAAATTAAAATCAAATATATAGATATAATGTGAGAGTCTGTTTTTTAAGAGCAAACCATTTCTTAAAGTTTTTGTCTGTCTCTCATCTGTTTATTCCGGTTAATCTTTGAAATTTTGCTGGCGTATAACTGTAGAAGAAGCTAAGAAGCAACTAATTCAAATTTTATTTTAGAAAAGAAAGCCAAGTTTTGCGAAAACCAATTTTTTTATAATAATTGTATAATTATTTCAATTAGGTATATAATACGTTCACCTATTAAACAAAGTTGCTGTTTCCATAAAATTGGATAAGTGTAAGGAGACTGTTGTTTTTTTTTCAAAATGTAACGATAGGTCGGTTTCGTAACAAATTTTGTTTCCATTACAAGTATTAAGATCTGTCTAAACGGTCTTAGATTTAATTACCTATACTTAAAATATTGGTTTTTAATAGATTCAAGGAATTTAAAACTTAACTTTCGCCATTTTTATTAATGGACATAACAAAAGTTGATCAACAAGAAGTAACCTTATAGGCAGGCGCGGTCCTAGGAGGGTGGTCACAGGGGACATGATCGCCCCAAAATAGAAAAAGACCTTCTTAATTTGAAGAAAAAACAGAATGTTATTCCCATCTCTTGGATCTAGCTTGCTGCTGCTTTTGTGACCTCCGCCCCAAAAAAAATTTCGTGATCCCCCAAAATTTGAGTATGAGACCGCGCGTGCTTATAGGTTTTGATTAGCTTGTGAATAACGACATAAACACACACATAATAGATGAAAGTAATCTTGAGAATGACTATTTATTATAGTAGACGTTCACCGAAGTAATGATATAAAGGCTCGTTATTATATATTAATTTCGTGGTAAGGAACCGTAAAAATAAAATAAATCGAATATTCTTAAAACCTTGTATGAGCAAAATCTAGAACTTGACGTCTGTAGTCTCCCAATATACTGCAGGAAATATATTCAACATTGCACTTGAAAATCCGCGTCTTGAAAACGTGTAATGGAAAGCATTTGAATTGGATTGAATGGCGCTGTTTTCCACATTCAAATCCTATATTCCATGTATTTGCTGTAAGAATCCTTTTTATTATTTGCAATATAAGTTTAAATACTGCTGTAAAGGTTGTTTAAACCAATGGGATTTTATAACAATGCTATTGATGTAAAGAAGAAGTGATAGCTTGGTCCAATTTCAATCTCCCATACAGGCACATAGTTCTGACTTTTCTGTGTTATATGTGTTTTAAGAAATTGAATTTCATTAATTACTTAGCATTATATATGAAAGTCTATATTTTAATATTTTTTTTGAATTTTTGAGAGAATCACAAAATATTTTGTGTAATTTGCAAAAGCTAACGACAGACTCCGAATAAAATACATGGAAAGGTTATATTTTCGTATTTTGAGTGTAATATTGTTTTATTTTTAATAATAAACGTTGGCTGGTACTCAGTATCGTATATTATGTGTAGCGGTTGTAAAACTGCGTAGTGGTAAACCAATTGAATCCATTTTCACTGGTATACCGTTACGAAATACTACAATTTCGACTATCTTAACAAAAACAAGAATAACCAGAAAGTTATTTCAGGTAGAAAAAAAAATATAAAATGTTCAGTGTACATAATGATTTTTCTTTTCTGAGACTCGGTACGATTTGTACTAATTTTTCGTCACCTCTATGTCCTTTTAAAATATCGCTCTTTTATTTAAGTGAAAGTCGTCTACTTTGTATTCTTGTATATCTTTGACATATATTGACAAGTTTCTTAGAGGATTCATGGACGAGAATTCAACGATTTTGCATAAATACTTTGTCTAGTTTTTATTTTTGTACTAACTGTATATAAAAAGGACGATACTTTACGATACGACTTTTGCACTAGCAACACTTACTAACTAAGAATATTGTAAGTCTTTTATATACTTTTGACTTGGATGAAGACTTACTTCTAAAATCGATACTACTACGTTTCTAACTGTTTGTATAGTATACATGAATTATACATATGAATCTGTATTTTAAATCACTATAGATATTACCTAGGGTCGTCCCTATTCTGTGATCATGATACAAGATTCAGGAGTTTATAATGCAATAATCGCCTCCACTGCTCTACATTGCTACCTAACATCTAACTGAACTAAATAATAAATATAATGACTTATGTGAGAGAAAAGAGGTTCTTCTATGGATTTTTTATGTAAATATTAAAAAAAAAACATAAAAAGTAAATATTTATCGTATGTCACTATTTTTTACTGATATAAAGTCTCGTTTTTCAGGTTAAACGATAAGTTAGTATGACAGGTCACTTCCTTCCTCGTACCTGTAAGCTGTCCGTCTGGCCTTATATACTATTCTTCTAATGAAATTTTGATATAGAAATATTATTACATTTTAATTATGATGATTAATAAATCCACACAGAATCTGGTTGTATTAGACATATTTACATAATATGAAATGTTATTTAAATCAATTCAAGCACGAAAGGAGACCATGCGCGTAAAATTTAGCTCACTTCGCAAATCTGCTTTCGTAGCCGTGTGGGCTAAAACGAGAATAATTTACATACATGTGGAATTCATCAGTGGGAGGGACCCACCGCGGTATGCTATAGAAAAGACGCTTTGATCCCGCTCTTTCAAATCTTTTCTAATTTACCATAAATGTTATTACATTATAAAAATTAAATGCCAGACCGGTATTTTTAATACAGATTTTTTATCACCGTTGGCGACTTGGGTTTTGTTTACAATAATTATTATTATGATGATATCATTTTAAATTTAGTTTCTTTTTATCTATACAAATATCCATACCTAGATACAGGAATCCATTCATTTTACCAAGGTCCAAGGATAATACTATTTCTTAAACAAATAAATCTATTTTGGTCAATTACAAGCAAATGCATGTATCGCGTGACACCACCGATACGCATCTGCTTAGTGTATACGTACCCTAATGGATTCTACCGAACACGTTTAATGCGGAGATCCATTAAAAACGGGACACAAATAATGTAATTCCGTATTCCGTAACTTCACTACCTCAAACGAAGGCTTTAATAGGCCTTCTCCGTCGCACAATTAATTTTGTCGTAGGTGCGAGCGAGATGAAACATTCGTTGTTAGTGAAATCCAGAGCTTAACCTAAATGATTCGCTGGTATATATACTCATTCGTATATTTATATAAAAAGTAGGCGTACTAGGTACGCTATTTATGTATATATAGTACGAAGTCTATAGTAACATCACATCGTTTCATCATTTAAATAATATATTTTTTTTGTGTAATTATAGATATAATGTTTATTTTTGCATCTCTACTAACTCTTTGTCATACTTTCCGTTCGTCAAAGGTTGTCTGGTAGAAATTGCTTGAAGCGATAAGACCGTCTTTGCGCACTCTTATTTGTATAATTTTAAGTTTAATTAAATTGTATTATTGTAATTATGTTGACTGCAATAAAGTATATATCAATCAATCAATCTTTTAGTAAATAAATAAAAAAAAGATAATATTTTCATTAATAAAATAGCAATTAATTCATGTTGCTTTTATACTCCTTTACAATTAAATATGTGATTTATATAACATTATTATCAAAAGAGACAATACTCTAATAATTTATTGCCAACGGTAACTAAGTGGATATTTCAATAGGAAACGTCTTATGAATACAAAAGTGCGTCCTTGGAACGTCGCGCGTCGCAGCAAAACATCTCATGGAATTCATCAATTGCTCAGCCTCTTCACGCACCTTATTGGTGAAATTTTAGCTTCGCAAGACGCTACTCTAACCTAAGTGAAAAGTTTACGTTTACTCTCTTTGACAATATTAATGGATGCTTTTAACTTCACGGGTAAATTTTGCACAAGGTTTATAAGAAACGGAAATGATTATGTGCATTTTAAAAATTCAGTATCTGTAAAATAGTGACTGGGAAAAATATAAGTAAGATTAATTTACTTGAATTACAATATATATATATATATAGTGTGTTTTAAGAAATTAAATATCACTTGCTATACAGGTGAAGGGAAACATCGTGTGGAAAACTTGCACTCCTCCACATTCAGTGGCGGAGACCCGGCTCAGCAGTGGGCCATCGAAGGATTGTGATGATGATTATGATGACAATATATATAAAAATATGTTACAGTACATCTTAAAACTAAAATGAAAAGCACAAAATGAAACCTATTATAAACTAACTGCAATTCTTAAACATTGCAGTAACAATAATATTAGTTGTAAGACTACAAAGTTTGAAGATAAAATCAGCGCTACGCAAAGTAGAGAGTAGGGGTAGTACGAGTAGCTCGTGACAGGTGAGGTGAGACCTTATCGGCCGAGTTTGTAACTTCTCCATACTTGCGACTTGCACATACGAGTATTAGTATTACGACGATATTCGAAATGACAAGTTTGACTAGTCGCGAGATTGGAATCACTCGACTGGAATTACGGAATATTACATAAGTTTTCGTAACTCCATTAGTATATTTGTCGTATTCGTAAGCTTCTTTCGTTCTATTGCTGCTTTAAAATAAATAATTAGTTGAACAAGCGGGGAATGTAATATAATCATGTACATGCTGTTATTCTACAATTACGAAATAGAGCAGATAAATATCTGCAGTTCATTTGCATAAGAGGTAACTACCAAACACAACGCTTAGACTGTATTTTTCAATTGAATCAAAATCCATATTTTTGGACAATTTTGTAATTTATAAATTATCACTACAATTGCCGAAAGAAATGATTATATTATTCCGATTGATTGGCATGTCCTTAGATTCTTTTTAATTTCTTAACCGAGACTCTTGAATTACTTTACTGTAACTGTAAAATGCTGTAAGATTTCTCATAGTTCCTATAACATATCTCCTAGGTCCTTAAGGTCCTGTTAAATTACCAATTTTTTTGCTAACACCCCTAAGAATTCCTGATGCTTTTGGCAGAACATCATGCAACTTAGGCGGATCGAGCAATTCAAACTTGAGATATAGATAAGAGGGAAAAGAAGGATTTTTGATTCTCCATTTTATTTTTAACATTTAATTAATGAAGTGAAAGACTTTTAAAGGTTTTTCTTTTGCTATTTTATGCAGAAATTATATAGGAATGAGAAAATACTCTTAACAATTATTAAAAATTATGGAGTTTATAAACAAAATTCGTAAGCCATGTTGTTCAATATTATGATATACTTGATCCAGAATGGAAGATTAACAAATATGCTAAATTCAATCACGACGTTGCCAGTTTATATAGTAGGTATTAAATTCTCTTCAATTATTATTTATTGTAAATTTGATGGAACTTCATTATATTAATTTACTTTTTCTGAAATTGTCAGCTGAAGACACAACGTGGTCTTCTTAAGCTACATAATGATTAAAAACTTATAATCCTCTTCGAAGATGATTTCGCTGTTGGAGTAACATTTTTCTTCAAAATTTGAAACACATTTGTAAGATTTAAGCTGAGATCAAGTCTTCTATAAAAAATGTCTAAAGAATTCCCAGATATTGTGTATTTTAAAATGTTAACGTAATTTTTTCTTTAGACAATTTTTAACCAAATAATGATTTATAAATATGCAATATAAATAAGCGTAATAATTATTTAAAAACTAACAAAAATCTTCTTGTAAAACGATAAAAAATTAACACTCCCGCCAAAATGAAACTGTTTAACTTTGATAGCAGCCATTATGAAGAATAGTTTTCATATACTACATACTATCAATGTTGCTACAACCCCTATAACTTGGAAAAACTACTGTATCATGCCTCATGAAGGATAAAATATACCTCTTTTCCCCCTAAAGACTTATTCAGTTTGTTGTCATGTTTAAATGCTTACTTGAGTCACTACAACATAACAACTTTAAAGTTTAAGTAATTAGTTATCTTCATAAGAAACTTGTTATATTACTGTCGTGATTGAAATCAACCCCAGTAATGGAATATAACAAAAGTTTTCAATTTGTGTTAGATCAAATATTGTGTTATCCTGCGTAATAGATACGTATTCAAACATTCAGTTCTATTAGTTTGTCCTAATTTGTTTCTATTAGTTCTATCCACACAGTTGTTTGATTATTATTTACATTAATTATAAGGAATATTATTTCACATTAATTACTCTGCATAGGAGTGAAAAACGCCTGAAAATACAAACTATATATGTACAAAATTTTAGTCTGTTCTATTAAGGTATATAAAATTTTTCTACCCCACAAGATCTCATGTGATAATTTAGATTTCAGTCTATATGTGTAGTTTCTATCTGATCTGTTAAAGAATGTGAATTAAATCTTTCCATTCTGCAGGAAATGGAGATTTTTCTGGAATAATGGTTTTCTAAATCAGCCAATAAAATATCTGTTTACCAAATTTCATGTAAATTGGTTCAGCCGTTTTAACGTGATGCGCCTCCTAAGATACAAATAGACAGACAGACAAAAACTCTAAAAAGTACTTAGACTCCTATAGTTATAAAGACCACATTTAAATTTCTTAAATGTTTATATGTACAGACATTCAATACGTTACATTTTTATTTATAAATATAGATTATGAAATAAGAATTCACTATCAGACGCAATGTATACGCACACAATTATTGCTTTCTTTGAATAGTAAATATAAGTTACGATAAAAGTCATCTGAATAAACTTAAATACTAATATAACCGATAAGTAAAATAAATGATTATTTACGTCTCAAATTTTACTTCATTTACGTCTCAATATTACAAGTAAAATGTTTAACTTAATTGTAATTTTTGTTACAATAATATCTTTAGCGTGTTCCGAAACTGAAGTAGAAAAAGTTACCGGTCAATGGCTTCCTCTAGTGACCTTTCCGAATTTAGTATTTTTACCATTCTGCTTTATTTATGAAATAAGCCACTATGATAAACATTGTATATGTGGTAATGAAACAACGCCTGTTATGAAATTCAAAAACATAAATCGACCTCATGGATCTTTGATTAGATTTTCAACAATCATTGTTAACAGAAGCGATGAAATTCCAACGGCACTGTCCGAAAAATGTAAGTGTGAAGGAATGGACGACTTTCATATTGTGATTCGGCCAATAAATGACAAATACCATGTTCAATATGAGATACAAACGACTCCATATTTGCCATATACTGCTCAAGAACCGAACACGGCAACGTTGTTGGTGAGATCGATGATGATACCGACTATGAAAGAAGTTGAAGATATAATATCAGGATCTGATGACCTCAAAAATAGGAGTGCAGGTATTACGTGTCCTACTGCCTTCATTAACGGGATACATCCACTATAAAACGATACGTATTTAATGTATTACATAATATAAATTTTAAATATACATTCAAATCTGAAGTGTTTTTTTACAATACCTAGTACCTACATGAAAACGAGATCGAAGAAACAAGAAACCCTGAAAATCAAATCGGTAATATGTCAAAAGGATTTGTCGATTTATGACTATTCCGATAAACTTATTTTGTCAAAAATTATCTTGTGAAATTTCCTACGATAACAATACATTAAAAACATCTATGACTACACCCACTACAGTTTACAACACATCTAAATGGATTCGTGACATAAATCCTTGACCCTCTCAAGGTCTAGAAGGCAGTGGGAAGTGACTGCCACTCAGCTATTATAGAAAGCTCTAGTTCACCCACTAACTTGCTCTTACCTTTGACCCTTAGGCCGTAATGGATACAGCTATTTTCTATGTAGAGCATAGGCATACTAGCAAAGTAGAAGCAGATATTTAGATAATTACAATTGTAAGAATGTCGGTTTTACGTTCCGTATTTAAAATAGGATTAGCAAAACTTTATGCAGTCATTTAATGTTACTAATAAATATGTTTAAGTTGTTTTTATAACTATGGTGGGAATTAAATATAGAATTTGGCTCAGCGATGGAATGATTGTAGGTTAAAGGAGTAATTAGAGTTGTATGGCTGTGACTGTTGCTGCGACGTTTATTTTTTGGACAAATAGGCGTAAGTGAACAATGTCGCGGCAGGCTCTTTCCGCACTCCCCTTTAAAAATGCCATAATAATGACTGTGCATTTAAGAACAAATCTATACTTACGTGGAGGGCGTTATCTACTATTTATACGAGTAAACCGCTATCACCGTTGAGATAATATTTCCTATTTTAAAAATGTTTTGGTCTTATTATTAATTCGTTCTTTAAGGTGAACTTTGTTAGTGTATCCTATCGTAATAATTTTAATTAAGTAAAATTTATTTCACTACTTTTTAAAAATATTAATTAATAAATAGAAGTGCTATGATCTTTTGGTTTTGGTTGGGGCATTTGTGTTTGCTGAAAAATAATACAATCATGACAAACAAGAAAATAACGATACATATTTATTACTCTATTTACCAGGACAAAAGTATAGTTGTAACGCCAAACGCGTTCAGAGAATTCGTTTTTATATTGTTAGTAGCAAAAAATGAGCTTTTCCATCTACCAAGAGCATGTTTTAAGTAGGTATTCACAGGTGTAAAAAATATTTTTAGCAACAAATGCACGTATTTCAGGCGGTACCTGAAACAATACGGGAGCTTAAAAGCGCAGTGTGGGCCGCTGAGGCGTCGGGCGGCGCAGCCAATCTGACCGGCGCTCTCACCACGGCCTTTGAGATACTCCATCGGGTAAAACAATTGCTTTTCTACACAATGACTTTTTGACATGTTGACCTGTTTGCTTTTTTATAATTTAACTGCATATACTATAAAACAATTAAAGGTTTTATTCGTAAATATTTTATAGTTTGAAGCAAAAGTATTCAGTAAATGAATGACTGAGAATCCTCGAATGAGATAGAGAGCTTTTTATTTGAGTCATATATGAATGAAGAATGGCAGCTGAGTGGTGCATATACATTCTTTATTGTTGTAAACATTTCATTACGCCCTCGGTAAAGCGAAGATGTATGTTTTTTTAAAATAATAAATTTAATTATTATATACACGGGCAAACTCAGAGGAACGTGAACATCTTCAAAAAATTTTGTTTCGTTTCACGTGACATCATTGCATCATAAAAATTCTAATTTAAATGATTGTAATTGAATATTATCTCAACTCCATAGTATAATCGAACGGGTCTAGGATGTCAATGCAACCAAGCAATAGCAGTGATAGGTGCTGGCGGAGGCGCGGGTGGAGTGAAGGCTGTATTCCGCACGTGGAACTGGCCTCACATGCCTGTGCGCATTTTCACTTATAGAGTAGGGGGAGACGCAGCTTCGGGACATAATATGAAGGAGATGGCTTGCACTAATAAGGGTATGTCATCCCTAATTATTACTTCTTACAAAACACGACTACTTAAAAAATAGAACCTTTTTAATACGCCAAGAATACATTAGTATTTGTTATAGGTAAATATTGGGTTTTTGTTAGTTCTGTATGATTTTTTTTTAAATGATATAAAGATTGTGTGTGAAATGTAATTTATTTTTTAGGGTTCCACGTGACTATCAACGATCACGGGGAAATACGATCCAAGGTGTTACACTTCGTCGAAGTGTTAGCACGTCCTATGGTCATGTACCAGACCATGCATCCTGTGCATTGGAGTCCTGTTTACGTCGGTGGAAGAGTAAGAAAAATTTTGATTTCATAATAATTTATTCCTCTTCATCGTGTGTTGCCTAGAAGAGATTGCTTTAGCAATAAGGCCGTCTTTGCATGCCTTTTAAGTTTGTAACTTCAAATTACCTGTGTTATTTTATCTTTTTCTACTAATGTGTGTGCAATAAAGATTTTATCTATCTATCTATCTAATTTATAATTTGTAAATGTGTAATTTTAATTTAATATCGCAACTTTCAGAGCAGCAGCTTAGACGACGATGGAATGGGTCAGTTAATGACTTCAGTTACAGTTCCTATTTTCGACAGGAGAAATCGAACGGTATATACATTAATATTTATAAATAACTTTAGAATAAATATAAAATTTAAACCATTATTTTGTAATTTCAGCAAAGAGAAGCCAACTTACTCGGCGTTGTCGGCACAGATGTTCCTGTCGATCAAATAAAGAAGCTCGTGCCACCATATAAGGTAATATTAAAAAACATTACGTAGTATAAACAAGAGCCAAGAACCCTAGATAACGGAATAGAATTTAGAATTTAAAGTTCAGGAAAATTTCGTAATGAAATTTAACTTATTTTCAAAAATCTGTCAGTATATTTAGTTTTATTGAATTACTTCACCATTATTAAATATAATTATGTTTTCCTTTTTTGTAGCTAGGAGTAAACGGTTACTCATTCATGGTGGATAATAACGGGCATGTTTTGTATCATCCAGATTTGAGACCTTTGGTAAGTTGCATACATAAACATAATTAGGAAGTATCAAGCAATATAAGAAAATATATGTTTTGTTTATTTTCATAATGTTTTTTGGATTGTCCAATTATGGTAATTTTTTCAATTTTGTTTCAGCATACAAATGAGGAGGTAAGATAAAGATGAGATAAATATAATAGCAGTATTTAATTTTTACATTTTATTAATTTATATATAAGTTTAAATACCCGTGAAAAAATTAAAATAATATCGTAAATAAATTTAAATTCCATTATTTGTGTTATTTTTAATATACATTTAAGAACGAATTTATTTTTCACAGTATACAGAGACACTGCGACCTCTCTACTCCAGCGTAGACATTACGGATGTAGAACTTCTTGTAGATTCGGATGAAAATTCAAGGGTCAACCTTACCTCATTACTTCTTGATGTAAGTTACATAGCAGTTTCTGAATAAATTTAGATCATTAAAATTTCTTCGCTTCGTAATACTAGTGTCTCTCCTGTCTTGCCGTTGCTTTGCCTCTACCAAAAAGTAATGAGCGATGAATGACAGGCGGCTTGACCGGGATTCGCATGCTGGTGCTGAGTTACTCGCCTCTTACGAGATGCACTTCCACCAGAGGGGAATTGTATTCTAACCCGTCCTCTCACGGGGTTCTTCTCAACAACTAACATTCAATAAGTGATTGTAATCAAATTAATGCTCATTATAAATTATTATTTCTCCAGCTACGCCACGATATGATAGAGCAGAGGGAAGGGGAAACTGAAATGGGAGTAAAAGTACAATACGAGAGTATGAAACGCGTCGCAACTCGAAGACAACGCTATTTCTACAGTCAAGTGGATGGTACACCTTACTCACTCGCCGCAGTGTTGCCAGATGGGTACGGCATGTATGAACTACAAGCTGAGCAGGAGATCAAACATAGCCCCATTAATGGTTAGTAATTATATTCTGTTATATTATTTTGTTATATTTTTATATATTTAAGGATTAACATTTAAACCATATGAAAAACTTACATATTTACCTATATTTAAATTATTTAATTATTCATTAGAATTAAATGCATCTTTTATAAAGTTAGGACTAAATCACGAGAAATACAGATACACTAATATACATAAAAATCATTTCTCAGTTATAAATTAAAATACTTAAATTCCCTGCATTCCCTTCATTTCATATTCCATTCCTTACTATTATTCTTATAATTAGTAAATTGTTTGTATTTATGCAGTTACCGAATATTTCAAAGGAGATAACTGGAAAATTCATCCTGAGTGGTAAGATTATTTACAAGTTTTATATTTTACCTGCATTTTCGGAATTTATAAAGTTCTAACATAAGTTCCATTGCAGGGTTTATTGTGAATATGCGTCCACGTCTGAGCAAGCGTTCAACTCTCCGGAGGAACAGTTATTGCACTTTCTAACACGATCCGGTCGTCCAGCCTGGAAATGGATGTCATTGAGACCACGGGCTCTTACTCTGCATAATGTTCATAAAAAGCAGGATCGCGACTCTTACTATTGTTAGTATTCCCAATTTGTAGTTTAAATCTTCATCAGTATCATTTGAAGAGACCAAAAACTCGCAATAGTATACTATACCAAAAGGCAATGGCAATTTACAGACTTGATGTACCTTTGATGACCGGTATATTATTCCTGTCAGAGCAAAAGCAAATTATTTGCTCAAACTCCTATAACTTCGCTAAGTCAGAGGTATGAGCCTTTTATCGAACTTCACATCTGCCACTGTACGGAATTGTCGATTACAAGCTACATGAAAGATAGATAAAATATTTTAATACAGAAATTTTAATAATGTATTAATTTTACAGGTGATAAAAACTTAGTACAGTCGCTGGTCCGTGACGCAATGGTTATAAAAGAAGTGGACGCTCACACTGAACATGCTAGTCATCACTCCCAGTAAGTAAAACTAAAATAAAAAGCATGTTATTAGCTTAATACACATATCTCCTAAATACTAAAGCCCACATTAAAGACAACAAACACAAAAAAAAAAATTTTTCTAACTGAATATACTGAAACGAATCGACGAATTTTTTGAAATATCGCATGATACTTTTGCACCTATAGAGATACTCGTAACTAACACCTCGAAGCACTTTACTTTAATTTTATTTTGATCACTAATTTCTATATGTTTGTCACACGAATAGCCCGATAGCGACATTAATGGCACTACTAACAAGGTAACGTAACAACGAAATCCATATTAATGTTTCGCGTAGATGAAATATAGAAATATGGTTCAATTACTCTCAGAAAAAAAGAGTGAAAGATATGGCTAATATTTAGAATAGACAAGATGTGTGATATTTGCAAATCCTTAGATGCTACCTTCGAGGAAAATCGAAGTTTTCCAAATAGGCTTTTTACCCTTTTATGTGTGTGGAATTTGTATCAATAAATTGTGCTATAGAAAGATGCAATAGCGTGAATGATTCCCTTCGTAGATAAAATTAATCCCTCTCTGAAAATCAAGAGGGATTAATTTGCAAATAAAAAGCTAAACATAAGTGGTGTGGCAATATAATATACAAAAATCTCATCGACGAGATTTGTTGAAGGATAAAATTGGTGTTCATAACAATGGTAGCAATAAGAACAAATATTAATATAAAGCAAGTGCATCAAATTGCACCACAAAGATGCGTTTGCTATTCAAGATATAGAATATACTTAATTTCAGAGCTATCAAGGATACAGGTAACTTAATTAATAAAATTTAATATTTTCTTTTTAACAGGTTTTTCTAGCTTGCTTGGATTTTGGATGATTGTTTCTCTTTTAAATCTGTTATTAATTACTTTGAAAGCATAAATAAGAATATTAGTACATTTAGAAGGACAATCGGTTATCTACATATATACATATAAAATCGTCGACTTGCCGTGTCTAGACATTAAAAATTTTTGGAAAAAATAGATATAAGAAGTAATAGAATATATAAAACAGTTTTTAGTTATTTCTTTTACAACAAATATAGCTAGTATACTAAAATCTTCAGACGCCGAGTTAAGAAATAACATTACTAAATAAAATATCTAAATCCACTGTACTGCAATTTTTTTTTCTTTTTTATGCAACAAATAATTGTATTTAGCTAACGCAATACAATATCTTTACAGGCAAGGACGTTTCCACAAGTTCGTAGTGAATATGTCATTCATCGCCACAAGAAGCGGTTTCCTAAAATGGACAGAATATAGCAACAGCTCAAGATCTACGGACTCTGAACCGTAAATATTTCTTATATTTAACTTAATTTAAAAATAAAAGTTATATAATATTTCTTATATAACTTTTTATATCATCCGTTAAGTAAACTACTCATCAAGGACTAAAGTAATTATCTAATTTACATTATGATTATGTACAACAAATAACTTTATACCATGCATAAGAAAGAGATATTTATGTCTAGATAAGAAACAATATATTATCGATATAAACAGCTGGATATAGGTAAAGGCGACAAAGACTAAAAATGCACTCTTAACTAAATAACCATTTAACGAATTTAAAATTCATTTTGAGATTAATACGAAACTAAAAGATTCACAAGGGTTATATATATTACAGAAATATTTAATGATGTAGCGGATGACAGTAAATATTTTTTTAAAAAATCAGTTAACAAATGTTTCCACATAGATATGAATGTTTCTTAAATCAATGTTATTTCAGGCATTTTAGTGAAAAGTACGCGCGAGCATTTGATTCAGAATGGTATCGTCGCGCGGTTGAGCATCACTCCATAGAACCCGAGAGTTTCGTGTTCTCTGTTCCTTTTCGAGATGGAACCGAGCCTGAGGACTTCAGTGGAAAACCTCCATTAGTTTTGGCGACGCATGCAGTGTTTGTAGAATCAAGAGGGCATCGCGCTCCGGCAGCTGTAGTCGGATTGCATTTTCAATTGGATTCTCTGGCTAAACATTTTATGAATGTTACATCTACGGTGAGATATTTGATACTCTAATATTTATTATGTAATTCAATGTGTAATATCAAATCTGAAATTAAAAGTAATTAACTTATAATTTACTCCGCATATGAACCTGAATTACTGAATCAAAGTCTTTAAACATTTTATTAAAATGAAAAAAAAAACTTGTGTTTGAATGATTATAACTCAAAATTTTTTTATATTAAAGTTACGGGTTTTTACATAACTTTATCTATTCTTATTACAGTGTACAGGAGGTAGCGCTTGTAAGAAAACGTGTGCCGGCGACGAGTTGGACTGCTACATCTTAGACGACAACGGTTTCATAATTCTATCAGAAGACGCATCTCAAACTGGGCGATTCTTTGGTCAAGTCGACGGCACTATAATGGATTCGCTTGTTCAGGATAGAATATATAAAAAGGTTACAGTTCATGACCATCAGGGTCGATGCCCAGATTCAAGAAATCCTTTTAGTGGAAATAGCAATAAACTATCGCCTATGAAGCCATTTTCTTGGTTCGGTAAATACTTGGCTAACTTATTAGCAGTGTGGTATCCGTTATGGGAAACAGTATATGCACGTCCTCATGCTCATCCCGAAGAGGAGTTAGGTAAGTTACAATTACGTTATAGCATAAAACATGACTAAAATACCTTTTTATAAATAGCCTATAAAGTCTATAAAATCGTAGATTATGAAGACTACGAAAGTGAAGATATGGAGCATGATGATGATCTAGATCGAGATCGTGGTACCTACGAGATTATTATTGACGGAATGAGAGGAACGGAAAAAGGTCATGACCCACCAGTCAGTCCCGGACCTCCGCGGGAACCGCCACGTGAAGCTGCAAGATCCGCTGCAGTACGACCTTGTGATACAAGTGCTGAACTATTCACACTACAGTCTACAAGACTCAATGTCGCACAACCCTTAAAAGGAAAACTAACTAACTGTCATAATTCTGGATGTGAAAGGTGACTTATTTATTTCGAAAAACAAGTTACCGACATCCAATGCAAATGAAATCTTACTATGCTTTGTCGATTAGCACGTCCAAACAAACAAACTCTTCAGCTTTGTAATATTAGTATAGATTATCAGAATTTTTTCCAGGATAAAAAACAGTATATATGTTAATCCAGATTATAAAGTATTTATGTCCAAAATTTCATTGAAACCCATTCCGTTGTCGCGTGGTTGAGTAACAAGCAAACAAATATCCAAACATACAAAATTTCACAGTTATAATATTAGTAAGAAGTAAGATCAATTACAGATGGAGTTCTACATAAAGCTTGAAGAAGATTTTGATCGTTAATTTGATATCAACAAATGTCATCAAAATGGTAGTTGCTAGGAAATTCCCTATAGTAGATCCTAAATCATTTGCTGGAATAGGTTACGTTAATTACTGGAGCTAAATCGTACGTATTAAATATATTTTATTGAGATTTTTGCCTCGCTCATCTCTGATGGAAACGCAGCCTAAATCTTAGACTTTTCTCCCGTTTATTGAATGTTTCTTTTAAGTTGGATGATTCATTTCAAGGCACCAGATTCGCAAGATCTTACTGACTAGCTTTCAAAAACGAGAACAATATCCTAAGTGATACATATCTTTTAAGTTTAAGAACCTTTCATATAAACTTTAACGGTCTTATTAAAAAACGAGATTTATCTATAAACCATGGTTTAAACTGGATTTATAGAGACACTTTATATAATGTTGTAAAAAATATCATACAAAAAAGATTTATCTGGTTGGTTGGTTTAAAAGATTTAAATGGTTTATAAACCATTGTTTGTAGAGATAAACCTCGTTTTGTAATAAGACCATAAGAGTTCCAAATTTAAATATATTTTCTTTAAATTTACCATAGTATTTTAGCGTTTTAGGTTCAAAAACTCATTAATCCTACTAACAATATTTTAATAAGATACTTTGGATGTATATACGTTTGTTTACTCAATCATGCATAAACGGCTGAACAGATTTCAATGTAATTTGACACACTGATACTTTATAACCTGGATTAGCAAATAGGCTACTTTTTATCCCGGAAAAATATTAAAATCCTGCGGGATAATAATAAAAAGTGTTTATCGTCGAAAGCACCTCAGTATGTTTTCAGCAACAAATAAAATTGGAGTGTCTGTTTGTAATATTAAAATAACCGCTTTTAATATTTTTTTCTGTCTATCTGTCTATTGTATATGTTCCAGTTAGTCTCTGAAAAGCTGGAGAGATTTTAACAGGACTCTCAATGACAGATAGCTGATGTTATAGTAACATAGGCTACTTTTATTTTAGAAATTAAGACAATCTGTTCCGTAAAAACAATACACCTGAGGGAAGCGAGTTCGGGTCGGTCAGTATAAAATAAATGAATATTTAATGCATTATCTAATGAGCATAGAGGTCATCTTATACACAAGTAGATAATCCTCAGTTTAACAAACAGGTTTAGTGTTAATCCGGTACAAGTACCATCGTGCACCGTCGATGGTGAATTCTGCGGTTTTGTGACGTAATGTTATGTTTTTGTTGTAATATTAATGTATGGAATCATTCCTACATAAAGATTAGACTTAAAGTTTTGTGCAATTGAATTATATAGGCGAGACAGATTGAAAACATCCTATGAGACTTAATAACCAATACTTCAACAGAATCATACAAGTTTATTATTATTATCTAATAAAGTTATTAATTGGAATAATAACGGAATAACCGTTATTATTCCAATTAATAAATTACTATCCGATCCGCGTGACTTTATCAGCGAGGTGCTCTACTTCTATTGGTCGCAGCGAGATGTTATATAGTCTAAAGCCTTCTTCGATGAATAGACTATCCAATAGAAAAACATGTTTTGAATTTAGACTAGTAGTCCCTGAGATTAGCGCTTTCAAACTAACAAATAAACTTTACAGCTTAATAATATTAGTATAGATTTTCATCATTAATTATCTTAGAATTTAACAATAAAGTATCATCTACGTTAAGGTTTACTTGGTTGATGATAAATTATAATGCACAAATTTACTGACTGACTGACAAATTTTAGATATAATTAATACTTTTAGTAAAAAGTTTAAGCAAGGTAAATCATTATGATTTCGAGTTCAACTGTACCTAACGCCATCTAGTCTTATTAAAGTAAACTAAAACTATATTGCATAACGAACT
>JAOPUB010099995.1:0-12722 GCA_027564055.1 Neptis clinioides
TGCCGCGATCTCAAGTCAAGGTCTCCCGAGGTATCAGAGCCTAAAAAGCAGAACCTACTTTTTAAATATAAAGGGGTATGTGGGTTATGAAGGATATTGTAGAGGAGGGAAAGAATGTGAAGATCCCTACACTGTCGGATTGTGAGCCATTTCAGCAAAATTTGAAACTGAGAGACATGATCGAATTTGCGTAAACCGTAATATTTATTTATTTCAACCCTACAGCTCAATATTTTATGGCTAAACTGTAAACTAAGTCGCAACAGTAAAACGCGCTATTACTATTGTTACCGAATCCTGTGTAATAAAGACTAATATTGTAAATATCCAACATTGTTTTCATCCCAAACATTACTCTAATAATGGCCGCTCCATTAATTATCTGAATGCTTAAAGGTCAGGTCAGGATAGTAGCGACAGGAACACTCAAATATTAATAACATTCTGATACTT
The DNA here is from genome assembly GCA_027564055.1 of Neptis clinioides. Classification (NCBI taxonomy): domain Eukaryota; kingdom Metazoa; phylum Arthropoda; class Insecta; order Lepidoptera; family Nymphalidae; genus Neptis; species Neptis clinioides. The sequence continues at coordinate 454 of JAOPUB010099995.1, forward strand.
TTGTCACGTTTAGAATATCTTCCATTTTTTTAAAGACTTTGAGAGGGGTCATTATATTATAGACCCCTTGTATTATAGACCACGTGTAATAGAAAAGTCTGGCCACTTTTATATTTTACTGTAACTTTCAGAGTTTCTTCTTTAGTCAGAAAAACAAATCTAATGTAAATTTAAATTTTTCAATAGCTCGATTCCTTATAAATTTTTTTTTTAATTTGAACTCTAAATCTTTTTCTTTATAAGGAAAGATGATTTATTTATAATGTTGAATGGCAGTTTTATCGTCCAAATTAATAATCATTCCAAAGTCTATGGATTTTGGAAAGAAAAAAAATTAAATACAAATTTGTGCTTGACTAATTCAAATTTTGAATCGATTTCTAATCTTTAATCCAAAATCTTTGAATAACGAATCGAAAATAGATTTTAATTTTGAATTTTCTAGACACTAATTAGAATTTAAAATTCATTTTGAATTCTTAATACATATATTTCGGATTGAGATTGATTATTAATATCGGTAGTAAACTTAAGATTACGACCAGATTATCCACTACCTGTTACAAACGAGTTCTTACTTACTTTGATCATATTGCCCGCAGACAACCAGACAGCTTGGATAAACTAATTGTAGTAGGAAAGATCGAGGATAAAAAATCACGGGGACGTTCACCTACCCGATGGTCTGATCAAATCAGTACCATAACAGGATCCATCAATATTCCTTCTGCGTTGAAAAAAGCTGAAGATAGGGCGGAATGGAAACATATAGTCAATGCATCTGTAAAAGCTTTTCAAGATCGGCACGACCTTCAGTAGTAAAGTACACAAAGAAGAAGAATAATATAAGTTGATTCGGCTGATCCTTCTGGATAATATAAGTTGGCAAGCAAAACCTCTAAAAAATCATAAAAAATAATAATTATAGTAGTATCAACTTATTTTAACGATTATATGGAACCTCCTCCGAGAACACTTTAGGAACACAATACAGATTTTTTTTTCATGGTAAATTAATGTGCCTCGAATGTACCCTACATTTTAGTCTATGAGTTTAGGATACGATGGACAGCGTCCCATAGGGTTCGGGGCATGAAGTTGAATGCCCTCCGCTATTCGTTATCAACCCTGCGAGACGTACAAACTTTGAACATCACTGTACTAGGGTATGATAAGTTTGTTTGATGAGACTCCCTCTATTTGAACCTGTCGAATCAATAGCTTAGTCTTAGATATTAAAGGAAGATTATCCATGTGGATTGCAGTCAAGCGTTTTAATGCGGTAAAATGAAAACTTCGATGTTTAGCATCAAAATATTCAAATTCATGACTTATTATTTATTTTACGCGTGATGCTCCAGTCCTATGGGTCGCAGCGTGATGTTATATATAATAAGCCCTTCTCGATAAATGGACTATTCAGCACAAAAAATTTTTCAATTTCGATGCAGAGATTTTCGCTTTCAAACAAATAAACAATCTCTTCAGCTTTATAATTATATATTACTAGCTGACCCGCGCGACTTCATTCGCGTGATGTTCTACTCCTATGGGTCGCAGCGTGATGTTATATATCCTAAAGCCTTTCTCAATAAATGGACTATCCAACACAAAATGAATTTTTCAATTTTGATCCAGTGATTTGCTCGTTCAAATAAACAAACAATCTCTTTAGCTTTATAGCCGATCCTCGCCAATTTAAACGCGTGATGCTCTACTCCTATGGGTCGCAGCGTGATGTTATGTATCCCAATGCCTACATCGATAAATGGACTATCCAGCACAAAAATAATTTTTCAATTCAGAATTGGGCAAATTATTATCTCTTCAAATCGTTAACTCACTGACTTACATACAAAAAAAAAAAATTTCAAGTTGGTGTGAACATACATTTTGACCAGATTCATAGACAATAAAATAAACAGACAAGATCATTGTTTGGAATGTACGAGAACGATTCCATATTGAAATATATTTTCTTCCAGACAAATGATTCCAGCAGAAACTATTGTATCAAGTACTTTATTAAATTCTATAAAGTACTCGTAGTTATTTAAAGGTCAATCAAAGAAATTATTAGGTACGAATACACAAGTCAAACAATTACAATTAGAACTAGCCTCAGGAGGTCAGTCAGACCTCGCTTCGCTGAGGTGTATTATGAGGTTATTATTTTATAAAATAAAAGTAGCCCAAGTTACTCCCTATAACATCAGCTATCTGTCAGTGAGAGTCCTGTTCAAATCGGTGCAGGCGTTTCAGAAATTAGCCGGAACAAACAGACCGACATTTAAAAAAAAAGTTGGCATGTTATATGGTAAAAAACGGTTTGATTTATTGATTATAAAGAGATCGCATCATTGTAATGTTTGTGCACACATAACGTTAAAACGGCTGAACTGATTTGAATCAAATTTAGTATACGAACACTTCAAAAGTTTAATAAATTTAGGTTTTATTTTAAGGTAGACAATTTTCATTGGGAGAAATGGTACGGTGGCACGAAAAATATGAAAAATTACACTTGATACATTTTACACGGACGAAGACACGCGGATCTAATAGTCAATACATCAATACGGTTAAAATAAAATTGGAGTGTCTGTTTGTAATATAACAACCGTTTTTACTAAGTTTGTTAAATAGCTGATGTTGTAAGGAGTATAGCAATACCCACATAACTTTACGTTTGAGAAAAATAGTGGGGGAACATTGCGCATTTTGAGTTTATTGTCGAACTGCATTGGCTATTACATCCGTGACGTTTACTATTTTGACAAATACCAGACGCGAGAACTGAAACTTCGCATTTGAACCAGTCACGTGACGCACTGCTGGTCCCCCGCGCCCTTCTAAAAAGGCCCTAAATATGACTTGTGTGCAATCAAGGTCATCATTTAATTTTTACAATATTTTATTTAGAAGCAAATAAACAATTTGTCATAAAAAAAAAAACTCGACTTCTCGTGTTTTATAACTAGTTTCTATAAACATATTAATTACTAGTGGTGCGGTGTTGCCATATTTATTTAATGAGATATAGCCATATGTAACAGTGGTAATTTTGTAATTTGGCCATTATTTCTGAGAGTACTAAACAGACTTCGATAATTCTTTCGGTGGTGCAGTGTTGCCATCCTTTGAAAACAATAAGTCATCACCACCTTGTTTCCACTGTACCAATTTCAAAAATTTTTTCTCTGATCGGAAGCTATACTGTTCCCGCGTTATCAAGGCGGTGCAGTGTTGCCATACTTCGAAACCAATAAGTCATCATCATTTTGTTCCCACTGCACGAATTTTAAAACTTCTTTCTGTGATAGGAAGCTACACTATGCCCGCGTTATCCGGATGCTGCAGTGTTGCCATACTTTAAAATCAATAAGTCATCGCCAATTTGTTCCTACTGCACCAATTTCAAAAATTCTTTCTCTGAATCAAATTTAAATGTAATAGTTGTCGGGGTAATTAGGAATAATAGTAAATAAAACCGCAAACATTATAAAGAGAATCGTCTATTTATTTCATTAACTTGATAGGCTCATTCGTGTCTCACTATTTGAACAAAGTTCAATAAATTGCTTCTAGTAACTTCTGGAACTAACATTCGTACAAACTAACAAACAAGACGTACAAACAATAATATACTAGCACACCACAGACAATTCCAAATTTTACGAATATTTTAAATTGTCTGTGGTGTATCACACAGCAACAATTGTAATTTAATTCATAATTAATGTTGTCAAATTAATAATATAAAAATCGATTATTATTCGGTGCGATCAATTAATCTGATAACATTAATCACAACACTATGTCGTTTCATAACTTGTGTTGTCAGACTAAATTTAATAATTGATAATTAATGGATGTTCGTTAATCTCGATTTTCATTCGACGCAATAAATTAATCTAACAACACTAATCACAACGTCGTTCCATAACTAGTGTTGTCTGTACAAAAATCGATTTGTATTCGATGCAATAAATGAATCTGGCAACACTAGTCACAATATGTCTTTCAAATTGCCGCAATTCACAGTCTAATTGATTTTTAGTCTGTATCATAATCACATAACGCATATAAATCTGTTCATATACAATAACACGTGTTATTCAATAAATAATAGGAATCTAACGTAATTGTTAGTTTTACTTGTTTTGAGATATTAAAAAAAAATTAAAAAACAAATATATGCGAGGTGTTTATAGGCTTTCGTTACACAGCAATATTAACGTTTAATAAACAGAACTGAAATTCAAATTTGGAATCTATTTTCAATCTGTAATACGAATTTGAATAAAGATCAACAAATTCCAAACTTGAAATTTGAAAGACACAAATTTGAAGATGAGATAGAATATTTTGCAGTCAAAAAAAGTGACGTCACAAAATTCTGAATTTCTGATACATTAAAACACGTGACGTCACACTCAAAAAATTGTATGACTCAATAAATGGTCGGATAGTAAGTATTTACTATTTTTAGTAGTCATTAAAATCATTTTTTTTGTCACGTGACAATTAAAAAAAAACTACTATCCCAAAACAAGTATGACAATTTAAGAAATAAATGCATTTTAATGGTACAAGTAGGAAACATGAAAACAATAGGCATGATGACAGTTAATTTTTTTTATGTTATTGTTCTATAATGGAAAACGCAAAGGTATTACACCGTACGGCTTTGTGACAGTAAACAAACGCAATAACTGCATATGGACGTCATAAAAATGATATTTAATAAAAACTACGAACGTCGACTTAGGGTCGAAATACAAAGCCTTTGGATTACTGATTCCAATTTTAAATTTGGAATTTATGTCTAATCTGTAATTTAAATATTTTGGATTCGGAATATTCAAAAAAAGATTTCAAATTGAAATTAGAATTATATATATGCGCATAGTTTTCATTTACATTTCATCAATAATCTAAAGATTAGGATTGGATATTAATTTCAGCCAAGTCGATACTATTACTTTGATTATCTTTACAGGATATTATTATTAGATAATAATGACGTCACACACATCATGACATTGAGGGACGTTTTGGCGGGAACGAAAAATTTTATGTCAATATTAGAATCGTTATAAAAATCAGTCATCACGCCTATTGTTGATCCAAAACTTACGAAACCTAACTAGCAATAAGGGGCCATCCATGAATTACGTCACACGATCAGGGGAGATAAGGGGTTAATGAATTGTAACATTGTATAACGTGTGATAAGACTTAAGAGAGGGTCCTAAATTATGTGACGTCACATATGGAATTGTTTTACAGGATAATTTAACAAAAAATTGTCAATAATATTAGTTTATTGTTTCACTATGTGACATGTAACGTCATAGAACACTAAAATCATTTCTAATTCGATCCAATAGTTCCTGAGATTAACATGTTCAAATAAAAAACTCTTCAGCTTAGTAATATTAGTATAGATGAATTGACGTTTGTTAGTCTTGCTAAATCTCGAGAATGGGTCGGCTGATTTGATTAATTTTGGTTTTTACACATTTGTCGAAGTTCAAAAAAGTGACGAATTCGCACTTCGATCAAACAAATTATTTTATTTGTTATGTAAAATCGTCCAAGACAATATAATAAAGCGTAGAGCCTCATAAATTTCCTTTAATGTTTTCACGTCGTCGAAAATTGAATGGGGACATTTTCCGAGAGTATACAAAGCCCAATAATGAGAATTCCGTTTACACACTCTGCTTTGTTGTGGGGGTTTAAATTAACATTTAAATCGTGTGTTGCGAAAAATTTTATTCTCTTGTTGCAAATTTCAAATTTAGCAATCATTTTTGACCAAGCTACATCATTTATCCTACTAATAAATAAATTTGAAGTGTCTATAATTTGAAGTGTTTTAGATATTCTATACATTGCCTATTTATTTTATAAGTAGAATACGGAATTATTATAAATGTTGGTATTATGACCATGTACTTGACTTGAAGTTAGTTAAGAATTCCTTGTATCCGGTAGTTAGTTATTGTGTAAACTATATAGGTAGATACTTGACTACAAAGTTTATTAATTAATTCTCCATTTCGTGCGACCCATGGGAAATTGAACGATAACGTCGACAAATATTAATATACTTAGTGCTAAATGCTACCTGTGGGTGTTTCTAGGTAATAATAACGTAACAAAGCGCAGAAAGAAATTACTTGTATTTTCATTAAACACGCCATCACTCTTAACATTTAATTGGAATTAGATCTCTCTACGATAATTAACAGACTTTCGATATTCTAACAATTGTATAATATAAATATTATTATTCATAGTAGGTTATTACTTATAACATATCAAAGTTTAAATAATAATATTATTATTAAGCAACTACATAAGTTACTATAAACTTTTTTCTTTACATAAATATAATAAGGGTTACGATAAAGATAATTTCACAGATAGTAAACTTAAAAATTACTATTTACATAAAAAGTAAGTAAACGAGCGAGAGGAACGTTACATTTAATTCAATTGTGGATACTAGCGAAATTGAAGTAGACTATACATTCTTATTGGTACTGTTATATTTTCGAAATAAATTATTAGATTACATTAAAATAACACTAGGTATATGTCATGTATAAAAAATATATTAGATCTAGTAAAACTCTGTGCCCAATACAAATGAAATCAACCGTTACGAGTTCGTACAACTTGATTCAACACAAAAATTATTGTGTAGCAGTTAGTTACTCATCGCGTGACTTTAAAACTTACATAGTTTATCAATTCTAGGAATATGCTTTTTCATTTATTACAAAGTCGTACTATAAAAAAATATAATTAGACCCGCCGACCCGACCTAATTTCGCTGAGGAATATTCAAATCGTGCACTGTATAGAATGTCGTTTTCAATATATTAAGAAACCGACTGCTTTTTCTCTGACTTGCTTTGCAAATCTGACCACCACGAAAAATCTCTTAACTTTTTGGATTAATATACTTTTATGATGCTTTATGTATTATGTACCTTTATATTGGTAAAAGAATTTCTAAAATCGACTCAATAAATTCTTGTTGTCTAGACAGAAAGACGGGAAGCGCCTAGGACTTATGACCAAAGTGTAGAAGTAATGTGTAGTCCTTTCGTTATAACAACGTTCACTCACTGCATAAACACTAAATAGTATTTCACTGTTTCCCATTTTCACTCTCTTAGGGGGCAGAATTTCAGAAATACCTTCCTAATCGGATGCCTAAGTCATTCAATGAACACACCCTTCAAGATTCAGGTCTCTACGATCAACAGTTCAGGCTGTGCTTTGATTCATGAGTCGGTCATTCAGGACAAAGCATTTTATATATAGAAAAAAAATGGCCCAAACGTTTATACGCCAACGCCTGGAGCGTCTCTATTCCATTATATATAGGTACATACTGATTTTCGGGTAACACCATTTTTATAATTGACATAATATTAAGATATTTTTTTTTTGTTGACTAAAGAATAATTTAGCTATACGAATGAGACGATTTCAATCTATAAGATACTTATAATCAATCTATAAGATACTTATAAATTGAAATCGTCTCATTTATTTCGATTATTTGTTTGTAGAATAGTAAAATATTGAAATATTTTACTATTCTACAAACAAATAATCGTGAAAAATCAATATCCAATACAGGCCTTCATAACATAAATTATGAAAGCCCAGTGATAAATTATTTTACCGTTTACCCGACTCCCAGATTAGGTCAATTAGTCGGGTAGAGCAGATGATAGATCGTATATTGATAGTAATCGACGTCAGAAGGTCAAATCAAATATATTCTACTTTTATTATAATTATTTGACTTGATTATTTAATTTTTTTTAAGAAAACAGACATTGTTAAACTTTTCACAAAGATCTGTATCATCATATCATCAGCATTTTTAAAATTTTTGTCCTTTTATACTGGAATAATTATTAATCTCTTTAATTAGAAAGTTTTTATGCTTGTTTAAGTTAATGGAATCTTCAAGAGGTACTCTCAGCTGTTTGATTACTCGGTCAGAAAATTTCTACTTGTAACTTGTAATTTGTACGAGTATCTTAGTTATCCGTCAACATTTTTCTAACAATTTTTTAGGTATCAAGCAATGGATTTAATCAAAATTAGGCATACTTTTGTGAATTCCGTGTAACCGATGATCTTGTACTATCGAGCTGGACTGATGATGAAGCTGGCAAATCATTAATATAAATTTCTCCCACACGTCGTGACGATTCTTGAGAAGTGCAAATCCAGCATCTGTTATTGACCTATCTTTAATAAAACCATATTGCTTAACTATGGAAAATTTTTATTTAGTTTTAAATGTTCTAAAAGCAGATTTAATATTATTTTTTCATAAACTTTATCTAGTGGTGTTAATATACAGATAAAGTCCAAAACAGGAAAAGCGCAGAATATTTCTTAATGATATTTATCACGACGATTTATACTTAACGTGCATATTGGATTTAAATGAGTCCTACTTAGAAACTCATATAATTTTCTAATTTTTTGGTTGGCTGATGATTTATCAAGACTAAAACCACTTAAATATAAAGCTTTTCTATCTTTACATAATTCTATATAAAGATAGAAAAACTTTGCAAAAAAATTATAATACGTTTGGTATCGTGAATAATTAATAAATTTTAAGAAAATGCATAGACAGATCTAAAACAATTTTACTCTTTTAGTTTGCCATGAATTATTAAAATTTTAGGCAACTGAATTGAAAATGTGACTTGGAAGTAGACACATGTTACTGTGTAATGAAGAAGAAAATTATGCAAATTATTATAAATTTGTTAAAAACATTACATTTAATATTCATATTAGGTAACTTCATCATTAATTTCATTAATTTTCACTATCAGTATTCAACAACTCATTTAAATATTTCGTTTGTATGTTATTAGGTTCTTTTCCTTGTAGTTATTATAGTCATATTGTCCCAATCAATATATATATATTTTAAAACATTGAGTATTGAGTTTTGTGTTGGGGAAAAGACAAAGAAATGTACAAAATAAAACAATACAATATGCGGTATCACAATTTATTGGACAAAACTTACATAGTAGCATTATAATTTGTTAAGTTTATTGAATAAATAGTCTATTTATTCTCAAGATAAGTTAAACTTTAATTTAATATCTCGCTTTTATGCTAATAATTTGAAATCTACTAATTGATAATTTAATTACGTTGTAAATGTCAAGAGAAGAGAAATCTAAGTATTTGACGATATTTCAATGTATACACGATAAAGACACATTGGAATGATTATTTTAATATAGAGATATGTATGCAAATCTTACGTCGAACGTGACTAGAATCATGAAGAGATTAATATTATATTTATTAAAGAAAACATATCTTTACTAAATGATTTAGAACAATTCGAAAAATGTATAAATAACATTAATCTATTCGGTTCAGAACTCCACTATTCTTTCGTTTTGTTAACTTACTTTGGTACTTTAAGCACCTATACATCTTAATAGATTTATCTTTATAAAAATACATTAATACGGATCTCTGAAACTTAAGCGTGTTTGCTCCCATAAGTTTATTAGAGGATACTCGAATTAATTGGCAATAATGATATAAATGCAAATCAGTACTTTATATAAATATTTTAATAGTTGGCACTGATCTGAATGTTTTGTTATTCTCGTATTTTATAGCTAAATTAAAGACACGATTATCGATAGTAGGTATATCTTATAGATAAATCTACTTTTAATTTATTTATAGTAATATATTAGGCTCCATTAAAAATGCATTAGAAAATACACCAAAATATATAAACACACATTTAGAGTAAGAATATAAGGTAAATATTTTACAATTCAGTACATAGCTATAATAGACGGCCTGAAATTATATTTATTATTTAGGAGTATGTAAACCTTGGATCGTGATAGAATAGGGTCGTCGGTTCAATTTCTACTTATTACCCTACTGACATTATGATTATGATACAGATATTATTGTTATATGAATATCCCAACATGTCAGTAATTAAAAAATATCTACTTGCTTATTTTGAACGTCTGACTAGTACATGAACCAAATGATTATTAGAGCATGAACATTCGTTAGGGAGGTTAAAAAATAACTTGACTAAACGGTATTTTATGAATTGTGAAAAGGCATAGAATATTTTTTTAAGCCTAAAGCCATTTGAAGTGTAAAGAGAACCTATGGAACAACATACATTAGTTATATTCAAAATTAGCCAGAATGTGTTGGAGATTAAGAGTGGAGCAACTCGATCCAGCATATATTGCTATAACATTACAAATCGCGGTTACATTGTAATGGTAGAAGGAAGGTCGTACTAAGCTTTTACTTTAAAATCCAAGTTATATTTTAATTGATACAAATGTATCGATCTCGCAAAGCTGACGCTTTTAAATATCGCTTTCCAAAAGGCCGGCTCGCTTCCGGTGCGGGTAGTCCGTTAATTCTATTTCCTCTATATCGTGAGAGGAGCAAGCCCTTTCGCTCGCTACTCGGCCATTTTTCGCATGTTTTGGGGTACTCTCGTCTATTTTCAATATTTCGATGTTGACTTCTGTCTCGTCTTTATCGACCGCTGTCCTGCTCGGACAACGGTCTAGCTCCTGTCAGGTAGCCTGTAGCTCCGCTAATGTATGTTCTTCCTCGTGTAAACTCTTTTCAGCCAGTCTGAAACTTTCTAGGAACTCATTAAGATCAACGAGTCCGTCCTTATTAATGTCCATCAAGCGACAAATATCGACCAATTGGTCTTGTGTCATCGGGTTTGGCATGTGTTTGCCTAATAATTGGCATGCCTCAGAAAATTCTTCCAATGTTATGTACCCTGAAAGCGTACCAAAGTAATTTTACGAATATGTACAGAGTCTATACTATCCAGTACTTTGATGGGCATTTAAAAACGATATAAAACAAAATCTAAATTGTTGTTAACATAGCCATAGTTATTTTCAATAAAATCGCATGAATTTTTTTTGTGCAAATTATTGTACTTTTTTTCCAGAAACCTCATTCTAAATGATAAATAATTTCAAAATTGGTACAATTTTATTGCATTTAATATGACCCGTAAGTTTATTCGCCAAATATTAACCTCCAAAACTGTCATAAAATTTTTAATAACGAAACGAACCAACTAACAAATTATAGCCGATAAAGTTTTCACTACTCGCATAAAATAAACCATTAAACTTGGACATCAATTTGAGAGGTGTTCGTGTCATTCGTGAAACCCTCATCGTCTGTAAGTGACGCTTGTGAATAACTTGAAAACCTCAGCAAGATAACTTTTACCTGAATTATCCTTATCGAGGATTTTAAATATGGCCTCCAAACTTCTCTTATTTTTGTAGAGCGTCTCGACTACGGTTTGAGAATCTGACTTCCGCCCGACTTTCTGTAATGAAAATGAATAAAACAACTTTATCTCTTAACCCGTTTAAAATTTATGGCCGGAAAGAAAACTTTGTACTTGTTTTGGAATTCTAAGCTGGCTATTTAAGATTTCAATATTTTAATTATTTTGTATCTGAATAATGTGAAAAGTGTTTAATGATTATTTACTTTCTTACATTTATTAAAATTACTAGTTTTCTCTTGCCTTAAACCTATTTAAATCTTTACTTCTAAATCAAATTATATTCAATGAACGATACGTAGAAGATTAAGTTTAAAAAAAATAATAAAAACTCAGATAAAAATAAAGTACCCTCAAGTGTAAAAAATACCAGCTTTTAAGAGTAATTTAAAAAAAAATATATTAGAACATAGAAAGATGGATATCAATATATAAATTAAGCGAGTATTGTTCTCATGTAAGTAACTTATTTTTGTGTTTAATGTGAATAAAAGATATTTAACCCTAACTAATAAAAATCTGGCTTTCCATTAAAATAATTGAAATGATTCTAATTAAGTTTACGTACATCCCAAATAGCCCCTCTTATCTGGAAAAGAAAAAATCTCTTATTTAAATTTCTCGGAATAGATCCCTATGCCCTATACTACGATCACAAACTGACAACCGACTGAAATTACCTTCTTGTTACACTAAATCATACGAGTCTTTTACTGTGCAAGCTATTAATTTTTGGAATGCCTTAACGCAAAACATTCGTCATTCAGAATCACTAAATGGTTTTAAGTGTCGATTAAAAAATTACCACTTAGATAATGTTAACTTAGTTATATATGTATAGTATTGTATTTAGATATGGTATGCAATTATA
>JAOPUB010100101.1:0-12720 GCA_027564055.1 Neptis clinioides
GGGAATATTAGGGAGATTATACATAATAATCTAAAATATCAAGGTAAATAAGTCGGGGTAATTACGCCAATTATTACCTCCCTTAATATGGGAAGTGTACACTACTCCCAATCAATCGATAGAGTATTCAACACAGTGGCCATTAAGAGCCTCAAATCCTCAACCTCAACCCCTACCCCTTCCCTCAGTATTGGCATTTAATTAAACACGAGGACACACCCCTTCATTACTCTGTGTGCTTGCATTGTAAATGATCCATCCATGATTTTAAATGAATAGACGCCACCTATTGATTGTTTGCCGAAACTACATAAGAAAAAATTGTTAATAAACCTCTATCAGTGCCATCTATTGGAAATTTATGGAACCTTGGGGTTACAACGATAAGTTTACAAAAAAATATTGTTAGCATGCTGCCGTTATTAATAAGTATTGATTGCCAGCATTTTTATTTTTAACAGAAAAGCCATTTTTTCTTATTAAAAAAAAGTTTGGAGCTCAAAGTAAATTTACGTAATTTTGCTCCTTTGGACTTTTTTTTTACTTTTAGATGTTTTTCTTGATTTTCTCCGATATTTTTTTAAATTTTAAAATAATACTAGTCGACCCGCTCCGGCTTCTCACGGGTTAGTTTATAATACATAGATCAATAAACTTATAAAAAAATTAAATTCTCAATAGGTATATTGTTGCTTAACAAAAATACTTAATCACCTACAACAGTAAACATATTTTATCATTATCCCGCGGGATTATTAACTCTGAATTTTTCCTGGATAAAAAGTAGCCTATATGTTAATTCAGGTTATAATCTATCTAGGTTAATTTTATTAAAATTTATTCAGCCATTGTCGTGTGATGGAGTAACAAACATCCAAGTATCCAAACATACAAATTTTCAGATTTCTAATATTAATTGATAATTTTCAACAATTATTGTTGTTATTTCAATTAATTTAAATTAAAAATAATATTTACTTCTTTTATTAATTTTAATTTTTTAAAGGGGTTCATATGTCGGTGGGTAGGTTAGGCTAGGATAATATCCAATCACTTGCGGGTAGACATTCATGGTTGGCAGAATAGTAATCCCTTCCGTTGTATTGGTCGCCTCTGAGTGACCAGTGGAAGGGGTACTCGCACCTCTATTTCTCTATTCCTTTATATCCCGTTCACACTCAAAAATATACAAAATAATAAACATGGATAATTGATTATATTACTAAAATCTCGTATTTTTTAAAGAAGGGAGTCGAATTGTAAATTATTTATCAAGAAATTATGACCGTAACAAAACGTCTTAGGTGTAAAAACGAATCGCAATTGTCTTTTCAAAATTGGATTGTGAACTGTCTTCTTTATACAAAATATAATATATTAATTACGTAACTGTTGTAGATGATAGATACAAACCAAGTTCTTCTAGTGTAGGAACTCCGAATTTATCATCATGATCTTCTGTTAGAGGTGTCACAGCGCCATTTAGAGACATTGCAGTTATGGCAGCCTCGGCTGGCGGTGGTGGTGGCATACTAGCTATCAGAGCTTGGAACTGATGATACGTCAATGGAGCTTTTCCACCATTACGTTCTATTATACTAAAAAAAGTACTATTTATTGCAGAGAATGATCAAAATCGGATCAATAGTTTCAGATACTATTCAAAACAAACAAACATACAAATTTTTCCTCTATATATAATAGTGTGGATGTGGAAAAGATTAATCTGTTTATTCATTATGTTATGAAAAGAAAGTATTAATAGAAAGAAACGAAAAAATAACCAGCCATGACATAGAAGTTCGCAACGATTTAAACCAATAAGCGAGTTAATTACAGCGGGAGTAGCAAAGAAATCAGGAAATTAGGTGTTCGAGAAACTTCTTCCCGACCGGAGTGTTCACTTATTGACCGGAAACTCTCGGAACATCGTCGCTTTTTACTTTTCATTAGAGCTCTCTTTGTCGTCGCCATAAATTTTTTAATACAGAAAACAACTGTTGCTTATACAGAAGTTATTTTTATGTCACAGATATGAAACGTTAAGAAAATTAATTGACTTGGTTTTTTTTGAGAGTACTTTCGAATAAGTTATTTCATAATTGATAAACCGCCAAGTTATTAAAAGACGTAATCTGTAAATTTTCTAAATTTTTAAACTATTTAATTAATAAAACTAAATATTGAATTAAACAATATTTTTCATCACGTTTATAATTTAAAACTGCCGCCCGTCCCGGCTTCGTCCGGGTGCAATTACTATGAAGCACTTAACAGATTCTTATGAGCAAAGAATTCCTTTTATTTTTTTATAATAAATTCATCAGCTATCTGCTAGTGAAAGTTTCGTTCAAATCAGTCCACCGTTGTTGACCAGAGATTAAAAGGAACAAACAGACAGACACCTTTTTTGAAATGCTGTTTTGGCGTGTTTGCATGTATATCCCGGTGTACTTAGTAAAAAGCGGTTATTTTAAGATTACAAACAGATACTCTCTCTCTCTCTCTCTCTCTCATTATTTATATGGATTGATGTATAGATACATAAATATATTCACCAAAAATTGTCGTGTGAGTTGTTGCGCTTCTCCCTTCGTCGCCCGATGTGTCACAGTTTTTATTTAGCTTAAAAACTCTTAACCATCCAGTGGTTTGATTGAATTTTGGATGGAGATGATAAATATGTAGCAACAACTTTTTTAATTGCCTCCTTATAGAACCATCGCCACTTATAAGTCCTGGGAAAATGCAATGCTATACAAAGAAGGGTAAGGGAAAAAGTTATGCATATAAGTTAATAGCACGATAAGAGTTCATGTTATATATCGTACACAGATACTCCATAGGCTTAAAAAAAACAAATAGAATAGTTCGAATATTTGAAAACAAATTTTTTGCAATACACAAATCTTTGTCGCGGAATAAAACCTTATTCTTATTTTTTTGTTGAATAAATGAATGGAAGTGTCTATCTTTTATTTAAATTGCTCTGGACAGTAACCCATGTTTTTGAGAGACGAACTCGCAGGAATATGTTAGTATAAAATATATTCGGCAATCAGAATATTTGTATATAAAAAAAATTAATCCACATAGAGTATTGTGTTTGGATAAACATTTCAATCGAGAGGTTTTCATTGGCGTCGGCTATTCGACCGGAACGGCGCATTCAGCTCTTTTTCACGCAACACTGGGTTTTGATGAATGAACTGCGGCGGGAATATTAGTGCTCATTCACAATATAGCCGGGTCACCTCTGACATCATGTTTGCCAACGTACCTACTGCTGTATTGAATAACCTAATATATTTATTTCTTACGAATGTTTACTTATTTTTTCATTGAGGCTAATTTAACTTTACACACAGAACGTGTGTGTTCAAGAGAATATCACTCGCAGATTCCAAATTACAAAATTGCCACTGTATTACACTTAATTGGTATTATCTTTTAAGTTATTATAAATATAGCAACACCATATAGCTTTCGATCGGCGAAAGAATTATCATAATCGGTATACTTTCAGAAGTGATCCACAATGTACAAATGACACTCAAATGGCCAAATCTTTTTAATTATTTTAAATATGGCAACACCACATAGCCTATGTTACCCGGTGAAAGAATTATCAAATTTGGTCCAGTAGTTTTAGAGCCTATTCCAGACAAACAAAAATACAAACAATCAAATTTTACCTCTTTATATAATAGTGTAGATTTAGTTGGAGGTAATTAACTTTATATCATACGTAGACATATGAGCATTTAAATTTTACATGTATTAGAAGTCTACAATGAATTTATTAGCTTACAGTACTAATCTAATTTGAAGTGTTAGATCTGCGTATACATTTATTCCACACTGGTAACATTGAGGTTTGTTACTAACTTTGTAGTCAAATATGAAAGTGCGAGGCAGCTGCCGAATTGCCAGAATTCTATTTCAATTTGAGTCTAGACGTTTATGTTTTAATCGTCATATTTCGTATGGAGCTTAACGAATATGAAGCAAAGTGCATTTAGAAAGGTTGAATGTACTCGTACCTCGCTCATTAATGGGTTTGTTTGAAGTTTATTATTGTTATTGATATCGTGTTAACAGAGTAACAAAATATTAAAGAAATTTAAATTCAAGAAACATAAAATTTCAATTACAAATGTTAGAGAGTTCAAAGTTCCATGTACTTAGTAGACAAATAACAAAGTTTTAAATTAATATAAAATAGTTACTAACTTGTTTTCAAACAGTAAGACTTCTGAAAATTTTAAATTAGCTAAAGAGAAATTTTATATCGTTTACATGAAATATTTGTTATTCAGAATTTATCTAGAAAATTTAATACTTTATATTTTATGTAAATACTAAATTAAATCGTCATAAATGTTTTACGTAAAGGCAATAGCTATAGTTTAAAATCCACACTAATCATTTCTATAATACTGTAAATAATATGTAAAGTTTTAATTTAAGTATGTTTATTAAATATCTACCTTGTCCACAGGCACTTGTTCAAATTCATCAGAATAATTCAGGACGAGTTAATTCAGGTTGTATAGTATCTGTGTGAGAAATTTTATCAAAATCCAATTTTGTGTGATTGAGTTGCAATAAAATAGTAAGACTAGTAAGATAATAAAACTGGTTTTTTTAAAAATAGGTAACTACTGATTTAGATGACGTTTGTTCACGTATTTGTGCGACTTTCGAGTATTAAAGTACTAATGGTCATTTGAATTAAAAAATTTACAGTTTAAAAGCTTAAAAAGCGTTTAATTAATAACAAATTCGAAAGTGTAAGAGGTGCACAACATGGGACAGCAATTTAATGACTTTAACGCCTGCACTATCTCGCAACACATGAGGTTCTTTACTTTACATTCTAAGTATCTTACCGCTAATGAATTTTAATATTTTCGCCTAAAAGCCTTTTTAATCGTTAAAAGTTGCAGTAATTTTCTTAATTTTTAAAAGCTCTTTAGTTTAGTATTCTAGAAATAGAGGTACAACACAGTTGATGAGTTTTAAGAATCCGTTAAAATAATTAAACAAAAATTTAAATATTATTAAATTATCTTTCTCAAGAGATTTGATTATTTAATTTAGCGTTTAGCTAGTTCTGTGGCCATATTTTGTTTACAACATAGATTTTCTAGTCTCCCAAAGAGTTGTAGGTATATAAAAGAGGTTCATAAAAATGATATTTACCTAACCAGGGTGTGACTGGAATATACATACTCTTATACATTCGTAAACGTTTTTTGTATTATATTGAAATGTTAGATTTACTTAAACTCGTAAGTTTTAAACTGCAAAAAAGGGACGTAGAAGTCAATTACGGCTATGTCCTTTTGGTTTATAGGAACACTATAACTTTCTGAACTCAACAAAATGCAGAGTTTGTTCCCACACAGGTTTATTTTTGTCCTTCCAATCGCATTTGATAAAAAATACAAGAGTAATAAAAGTTTCCAGGCAAAGATGAGAAACCATAACAAAATACTTTATGAAAGTCACCGGTTTTATTGTGCGGCAGTAAAATTTGCATCGGGAATCGAACTACACACTTTGGAAGTGATCGTAAATTTATCCTGCGCCGGTCACACGTTTTCATGAATAAAACGTTTCTATCGAGTGTGCTTGTAAGAAAAACATGTGGAACATTGTTCAAACAAAAAGGCTTTGCCCCTTCTCTGTTTGATTATACAGAACTTTCTTTTTACACATTACAGCCAGTTTAAATTAAATTGTACTTCGTTTCATTATCTTTTTAACATACTCACCTTAAAAAGTTATAATGAATTCATATTCACTTTATTCATTATAAGATTAAAATAAGGATATATAATAGAGTTAAAATTTTTTATTAAAACGTTTGATATGTTATTTAGAAATATCTAGCCTTACAATTACAATAATGTTGTACAAATAGTAAGTACTAATTGATATTTTGGAAGCTTAATTAGAACAGATTCAGCTAATTTCTACCATGAGTACGTAATTTTTACCTGAGTATAGGGATTGAATTTTCTTGGCTTAGTATAAATTCATACTTTTCACAACTTGAAAACAGCGAACTTCTAAAATTATTCTTCTTTCTACTACTTTAATTCTCGATTTTCTCCTTTGCTCCAGACCAAGTAATATATTTGTTAGTCTAGAATTTTGCCTTATTTGTATAATTAACATAAAAATCTTTAATTATCGTTGTTGGTATCTATCTCTACTGTGATAAGATTACTATAGATTTGCTTTATAGCTAGTAAAATTTGTTGACAGTTCCTTAACATTATAAGATTTTTATATTACAACAAGAAAAATATTCCTAAATCTTTGTCATGCAATCACGAGATGGCTATTCGTTTTTTAATATCACGAAAAAGCATGTAAGACTTGGAGCGTGCGAGGGTCACGTCCCGATAATATTTGCCGTACGTTCAGCTACAATATTACACTACTACTTTAAGCTTAACTAGATTATTTATGGCCACTGTTCAGTAAATATAACCAAGTCTTATATATAAATAGAATTCATAGTTTAATGGCTTATTTGAATACAGTGTAGTAATTTTTTTTACAATTCATTTCATTCTAAATCTGACACAACGCTTTCCGCGTCTATTTGTCTATTTGAAATTTTTTTATAAAATATCGATAAAGACTGATATCGATATAAGCTTTTATTTAATAAATATAATATTATTTGTAAAATGATTGTTAAAAATACATAGAATTTTTAAGTGAACTGCCATTATTGTACGGCAGAAGAACAAACAATAAGTTCTAAATTAAAAAAGTTCCAGCTTATCGGAGTTCAGAAGTTGTTATAAACTTAACATATGTTCGACGCGACGTTTAGTTCAACACTATTTGTGTTAAAAAGTACACTAATTATGAGGTTTCATATTTACTGAGGCTACACTAATAAAGCTTTTGTGTCTGCAACTTCCACGTTTTTCTTCTTAAGTATTTTTATCGTCACAATGTTAGTTACCATACTCCTCCGAAAAGGCTTTTCTGATTTTTACCAAATTTTATATGCGTATTCAGTAGGTCTGAAAATCGGCTACTATCTATTTTCCATACCCCTAAGTGATAAGGGTTGCTCGCCGTTATTTTTTTTTTATTTTTTTGTTTTTATTTTTTTACAATGTGGCATTAAAAATATAATATATAATACCCTAAATTTTTCCTTTTTATTACCAACACCTATTCTTTTATAGCAATTTTAGTAATTTAAAACTAAGTTAAAATTTGCCTACACTAGAATTTATCTAAAAACTAGAAATAATTTATAAGGCAAAACAACGTTTTATTAACAAGAGTTATTTAAATTGTCTGAATCCTGAAGAATTATTAGAGTTATTTTTAAATTTAAAAACTAATATGGTTTAATATTTTTACTTTTATTGAAAACATTATTGAATTAAAAATAATTAATACAAATTTTATAAAGTAGACTAATGTTAAAGATCTATATTAAAATAATTGATGAACATGACAGGATATATAAGCTTGATCATACATACATAATTTTACTAGGACAAAAACTGTTATTGTCGTATTAAAATTCATCTAATTTAATGTATGAGTATAGTCAGCAGAATTTCTAGATTAATAAATAAATTAGGAATGTTTACCTATTCTGAATGTTTAGCTCATCATGTTTGTTCAGACCTTGATTTGTTTTTAAAATTTGCTTGCAATTACAATTTCATGTTTGAGTCCGCAATGAACTAAACAAGGTTCAGCAGCTTTTCTAATTTATTCTTGTGAAACTGGAAATATAAAGGAACATCGTTAAAACAAAGAAACATAAGACAATTCTGTAACAAATGCTTTAAATGTGCTAATGGACATCCTTAGTTTATTAAAGCTGTTAAAGCTAAGTTATAGGTAGAAATTCTGTTTATTCTACCTGTTTTATTTTTGTTTAACTATTTAAAAGTAATGGTATTCTGATATAATTATTTTGTATCATCAGAATCAGAAAATTAAGCTCGACACATCTGAACAGTGTTATTATTAGAGATGTACCGATTAGGACTTTGGCCGACTAGCCGACTAGTCTGCTAAGCCGACTATGGTCTCGAAAGCGTTATTTCGGCAATTTCTGTGACATTACACCTGATTCAGATTTGATGATGAGAAAAAATTTAAAAATGAGACCTACTCGAGCTCTCGCAATTTTTTTTTTATTTAGCCTTAATTGGAAACAAATAGTATTTAATTTAATACAGGTTACAATCATTATTTATGTCTTACCCCAAAACAGATTCCAATTTTAATCAGTACATAATAGTGTCTATGACATGTTTTAAATTAATACAAATATACTCAGAAATAAGAGAATATTCATGAATTCAATACTAAAGACAAAAGTTACATTTACTTCTATTTCAAGAACGTCATTGATTTTATATACGTAGTCGGCGCATTTTGCCAACTTCGCCTTCTAAGAAAGTAGCCGGATAGTCGGATTTCCCGACTAGTCAGGAACCATGTACATCACTAGTTAACATCAATTTCAATGCATCCGTAATTTTTATCAAACTTTAACAATAGTCTTTCCTTCATGTGATTGTGAACATGATATATTTTTACGTTCGTTTTAATGTTATTGTTACAGTATTTTTAATAATTATCGTACAACACATATTACACATTTAATTTTAGATTTTTGTAATTCTTCTCTATATAAACTTGAATGGCATTATGTTTGAAAGGGGTGATTCATTTAAAAAAATTGTATTAATAAATTAGTAAATATAATTGGTATGCAAACTTTGCATGATATCATAATTATGACTGAATTTTTGAAGCTGTCTTAGTTAATGGCTAGCATTTTATAAAGAAATAAGCAAGCGAATGCACTAAGTACTGAACCCATTAGTGGGGAGGAGTTTCTTTGGAAAGATAATTTTAATTAATCGACATGCAATTTTATTCTTAGTACACTATTATATAAAGCGGAAAGATTTGTTTGTTTCTTTGTTACGAATAGGCTAAGAAACTACTGAACATAATTTGAAAATTATGTTCAGTAGTTTCTACGTTATTTCCGGATAACATAGGCACATAGTCTATTGATGTTGCCATACTTATAATAATTTAAAAGATATGGCCATTTAAATGACATTAAGTAGCAATTTTGCAATTTTGAGATTACAACTACTCCCTTCACTACTCCCGCATGATATAGGTGCAGGTTGGTAAATATTCATATTTTTATTAATACAATATAGCCATTTGTTCCTATTGATCATATTTTGAAATAGCTTTCTTAGATAGAGATCTACAATTTCTAAGAAAAAAAGGCGACGCGATGCAGTGTAGTCACATAAATGATTTTTAATTAATAAGTTGTTTGTATGGTTCGGTTTCATTCGGTTATTAAACCGAATGAAACCGAACCATACAAACTCGCTCGCTCGCAAATCGCTTCGCTTAAGTGCGGTCCGTTCGTTCAGTTGCTTCTATCGTTCGGTTCGGTTCGTTCTATATGCCTACATTGTCATATATAATATATATTGTACACAAAAAATCAGTTTACTTGAAACCCATATGAAATTCAACCAAAATGATCTTTTATAACTATGTTAGAAGCAAATCCTAAATATAGCCAAAAAGTGCTGTGAGAAAACTACACGTTTATTCTGAATATTTCTGGTTACAGTTTTATTTACTTGCAAGGTGTTTTGCTCTGAGCTTTTCGTTCTCAATTTTATTTGTGAGACAAAGCGAGGGTTTCAATACATTTTAATATAATGTTTCATAACTGGGGTTTTTAGTACGGAAGTTTTCGACTTTTTGAGAATTTAATTTACTTCTTTTAATAACAATGTTTCACCATCGAGATGAATATTTTAAGAAATAGCTCAAAATAAAATAAAGTATTTCGGTTGATATAATATGTAAAGTATTTTCAATGCTTCTCCTTAGAGAAAATTCGCATATTTATCTTACAGTTAATTTTGGTTTCCCGGAATATCTCTAGAGGCACATTCAAGTAAACATTTCAAAATATGTAAGCGTATTCCGGATTTCGACTTATAGATTTATTTTGTGAACTCAACGCTAAATCAGATGTCAATACCAATACCACATTTTATATTTACTTATATATTCTGTTATATATATAGTCTGATGTTCTTTAATGCCAGTGATTAGTAAAATCGACTCTGTTATATTGTTAATGTTATTGTGTATTTGCTATTTTTATTTTATTAGAGTCTGATAGAAATAAATAACAGAAGTTTCTATTAAGATTGTATTTAAACTTATCATTTTAATATTTAAATTTAAACTATATAATCTAATCTCATTAGTCAACTTTGACCAAGTATCCTAATTTTTACTTTGTATTTTAACTTTGTATGGATATTTTTTAGAAAAATAATTTATTTTTCTTTTTAATAGATAATAACGTCTTTACTACTTCAATGATCTTATTATTATTATTATCTTCATTGAGTTTAGATGTCAGTACATCTGCGTACCCCCCTAAGACTTCACTTCCTCATTTATACTCATTCCATTCCTAATTTATATTATTTTCTCGTTCAAATCTATAATCGTCACTCGTCATCCAATTTTCACCCACTCTTATTATCACTTACAAACTTTTTTGTACGTCTTTTTAACTATCAAATCTAAAATATAAATATATGTAAATAAATAAAATTAGAGCGTCTATTTGTCATTGTCATTAAAAATAAGCGCTTTTTACTAAATGCATTTAGTATGTTTTCACGGTACATACACCATAATAACAGTTTTACAATTTGTGTCTGTCTTTCTGTTTGTCTGTTCCGGCTAATCTCTGAAACACCTAGACCGATTGTAACGAGACTTTCACCGACAGAGAGACATTACAGAAAGTAATGATTATTATTTCTGTTTTATTAATAACTAGTCGACTCGCTACGACTTTGCACGGGTTTAGTTTATGTAAACGTGTTTTATCGGAACACTGAATTTTTCTGGTATAAAAAGTAGCCTATATGTTTATTCAGGTTATCAACTATCTATGTTCTAAAATTCAATGAAATCTGCTCACTCGTCGCGTGATTGAGTAACAAACATCCAAACATAGAAACTGACACATTTATAATACTAGTAAGACTATACTAAATTAAATCTACATTTATATTATAAATCTGAAGAGTTTGTTTGTTAGAACTTGCTAATCTCAGGAACTATGCCTACAATTAATAAATTATTTTTGTGTTGAATAGACCATTTATCGTGGAAGGCTTTACGCTATATATCATCATATACTTATCGTACTTACGTGATGTGAGCTATACCTACAGGAACCCGATTCTCTGCCTCGTTAAGGTATATGTAAGTAGATACTTCCCGGTCAACAAAAAAAGATCGCTATATATCATCAGGCCTGTGTTTGTCAAGAACCAATCGAATCCCTTCATTACCTAACCTAGCTCAAAGTATCTCAAATGGAACGATTCTATTGGTTAACAAACATCCTTTGTCTCTAGTGGAAACAGAGCCTTATTCTAACGTCGCCACTGATCCTAAAAGGTTACTTGGAAAATATTTGAAATTCAGAGGAATAATCAATGGTATAGTAAACGTTCTAATAAGAGTATTTATTTGTTTCGTCACTTATTAGGTTAATGTCCGACTAACTTTATGATCCTATAAAATGCGTTTATTGGCCTCTTTAATATGGTTGCCAAATTGAAATGTATATTTTACGTATAAATTGAGGCAATTATGACTTGTTATAATAAGCCCTCGCTTCGTTGAGGTGTATTATGTTATTAGGTAACTCTTTTTTCTATAATAAAAATACTAAATAGCCTAAACTATTCCCTATCTGCCAGTGAAAATTCCGTTCAAATCAGTCAAGCCGTTTCAATTTTAAAATTAAATTAAAATTAGCCAAAACGAAAACCTTTTTTTAAATTTTATTTATTATAGGTTAGCGTTTGACTATGCCCTGCCTAGAGCATAGGAAAGACATGGTCTAACATGGAGCACGCTTTCGTAGAAGGTACCTATTCAATCTTGACTTTAAAAAAAAGATGTGTTTGTCAGACTGCGGCCAAAATAATTTAAAATCGCTGTTTTGGTATATGTGCCGTGTATGACATAGGGCATGCAACCCGATTAACCGATAACCGAAAAAACCGGTTAACCGACACTATTTCAAACTCGGTTTTTTGCAGATAAAAAACCGGTCTTTTTCGGTTTTTTCGGGTTTTCTATGAGTTTATTAAAATTGTTTTAATACTTAAGTGGCACTTATTTTTACTTGATTTTTTTGAACTGAGTCTATGTTTTTTTGTTATAAATTCGCCATCAGACGTTATATTGCATAAAAAAAAGTGTTAATGACAGCTGCTTGGTTACTGAGCCCTGAGATCTACTTAAGGTACCAGTTAAGGTATTCGTTCTGTCGCTGATGTCAACAACAAAAAATTGAAACCTAAATTATATAACCACTTTTTTGTGAGTCAATTATTAATTATATTTTTTAATATGTGAATATTTAATCTATAATTAATATTTGTTTGCCACTCTGCTCTATATAATCGTTTATTAGTATGTATGGAGAGGTCCAGAAACCTGAAAGTTTAAAAAATACGCCTACAGATTATAATTATGTTTAGTATATACGGAGGCTTGATTCATGTAGGATTAGGCTAGTATTGTGAAGTGTAACATATTAAAGAGCAGTTAAACTAGCAAGCCAGT
>JAOPUB010100208.1:0-12719 GCA_027564055.1 Neptis clinioides
ATTTTTAATTAGTGTAATTGATAGAAACTAAATAATTGAAAAAAGAATTACTTTAGAACTTAACAGTCTATGCAAAGGTGACTCCTTTACATATTTCATGTGAGCAAGGTAGAATTGAAGTAATTCAGCTGCTAATAGATTATGGAGCTATTATTGATGTCCAAGATTTTGATGGAGATACTCCATTGCATGATGCTGCTCTTGCTACACAATCTGAAACAGTTGCGCTATTGCTTCATGCAGGTGCTAATCCAGAGATTAAAAACGACTCCAATTATACACCATTTCACTTAGCATGTTACAAAGGATGTTTAGAAACAGTAAAAAATTTATTCCCATTTGTTACTGATGTTAATGAAATAACAATGGATGGTAATACTCCTTTGATTTTAGCAACACAGGGCTGTAATGAGCTTACTATTCAGTTTCTTTTAGAAAGTGGTGCTGATCCACATATTAAAAATAAAAATGGAGACATAGCACTGACAATGGCTTTAAATATGGCTCTTAGTTTAAGTTTTAATATTTTGCTCAAGGTAACTGACCTCACTAGAATAGACCAAAATATAATATTGAATGCTTGTAAACCTCATTAGTATTTAGTTCATCTAATCCGTCGTAATGGAATCGGAAGCGAGGCTACCTCCATAAGTGAGTGGGGAGGATCTGAGGACTCTAACGAGAGTGAATGTGTTTGTTGCAGCGACGGGGCCACGCAGCTGCTGTCGGGCTGCCTGCGCGACTTCCGCAACAAGCCCTTCCCCACGCGCGCGCGCATCGAGTACTACTCCAACACCCTCACCGTCTACTTCCACAATGGTAACGTTATGCATATTACAGATGTTCTAGATTGTATATATCGAAGAATAAATCATAATGAAGTAGTTAGAATGTAGAGACCACGTGGTGATGTAAACACTACGTTATGTTAGACAGAGAACCTGCACAGTGAAGGTGAGTGTTGCAAAAGGCCTTATAAACCTACACGCTCGGTCGCAAGTCCAAGGCACTGCTGTGTTCCTGTTAGAATATTAAGAGATCGTAACGTCCAGTTATATCCTGACCGTATCACGCTCATTGGTGTTGCCAATTAATCTTTAACTTTGTAGCTTGTTCTAGCTACATTAATTCTTTTGGCCATATCTAAAAGAATAATAAATATTTAGCGCGACTTTTTAGGATGCTCCCCTCCTAGGGGTCGTAACGTGATGTTTTATAGCCTATATTTATTTTATAGCTTCCTCGATAAATTAGCTATGTAACACTAAAAATTTTTTAATTTCCAACATTAGTTTCTGAAATAAGCGCGTTCAAACAAACAAACAAACTCTCATATTTAAAAAGCCAATAATTTGGAAGTTCCGTTCCACGGATGTGACGTAATAGCGTACTTCCGGTTTCACCGGATGTACATCGTACCGCCGGATGACTCTTATATAGTTGGAAAACAATCACATTATTATTAAAACATACTCTATGCTATAAAATTGAACTGAATTGTATTTTTTGTGGTATTTTAAGATTGATAATATTTTTAATAAACTAAAACAAAAAATACTTCGACATTGTGAAGTCCCGATTAAGTAGTAAGTATATTTACTCGAGTTTAAACTATTTCTGTTAAACTCGAAGTTAATAAATAACTATATTACTATAGTTTTACAGCTAATAAACGGAAACATGACGTCACAATCAGACGATGAGACACTAAACGTTTTGGATTAGAAAGTAAAGTTTAAAATTATATATTTTTCAAAAAGAATAAACTCTAGATTAACAAAGAATAGTTTTCCTGTTGTTAATACGCATAAATCTTTTAAACTTTGCAACAGATTTTAACGTGGTATTTACTAATAGACAAAGCGATTCAAGAAGAAAACTTATATATACGTTTATTGTAGAATAAACATACATGTAGACGAAAAAATACGTGATTCAGCGGAACAGTTTTAAAATGTTTCGGACGAGTATCCGAACTTGAAATATAGACTATTAAACTATTCCGCGCTTCGAACGCTCGAAGTTGGCGGTGAAAAATTCGACTTTCGAACATGGACGTTCGCAAATTAAAAAGTTTTGAACACTTTCCCTCTCAAACTGCCAACTATTCACGCCGCCATTTTGGTTGAACGTTTAACTTTTTAATTTCCACTCTGTCATGACGTTTCTGGATAAATGGGTCTCGTTTATTCGGTTTAAATAAATCTTTTTATTTAATAATATTATAATATCTAGAACATAAAACTTAATTTATTTTTTAATCTGTACCCATTTTAGCAATTGCCTTTATTATCTGTATTCCGAGAAGGGGTGCGTCCGCGGAAGAAACGCAAAGAAAATTATAGATACCTTCATTGTGACCCCTTGCTTTGAATCGGCCCTAATGAATCAACTGCTATCTTTTATTTTAACGATTTGCATTTGTTTTTACTCTTAAGAGTTGCTTGTTAGCAATGTTTAAATATCGAAGACATTCTTGGAATTATGAAAACTATTTATTAGTCTATAGAACACAACATATTTATTTGTAAACAATAGGTAGGTATATGGTAGCTAAAAAACTATGGAACTAAATAATTCTTTTTAGAATAAAGAGTATTCTAAGTGTTAATTTAGGCTATAGAGTATCTATGTGCTTAAATTTCTATGAAATCCGTTTAGCCGTTTTTGTGTTTGACTAACAAACATTCAAACATCTTTCACATTTATAATATCAGTAAGATTGAATTTTTTCTATTGATCAGAACTTTTATCTTATTTGAAGTTTTTCCAATTAGAAAAATGATTAAGAATACAATCTACAATCAATGGGGTTTCATTATAAAACGTAGGGAAACAGTGAGAAAGGATTTTTAAAGTTCACTCCTTAAGGGGTAAAACGGGTGCAAAGTTATTATGAAATTTTACCATTTTTGAAGTTATTTGAACGAAATTCAGTATAATGGTTTTTCATTAACTCTTCAATTCCCATGTCTAAGGTATACAATCTTTAAATAAAAAAAACAAGGATACATTTTCAAAAGCCATAAAAATAAAAAAAAAAAAACAAAACTTACGGTCTGGCCATTTTTATTTTACTTTATATTCCAAGAAATCACATAAATACTCAGACCGGTCTAATTACGCGCGAAACAACTGAATGTATTTGACAAACGAGTGTTTGGTGTTGCCAGTAAAAAAAATCAAAACTACTAAATTGGCTTAGCTATAATTGTAATAGAATTTTAAAATATTTCCGTGTAGTAAAAATAAAATTTAGCTTCTGCCACCTAAAAGTGAATTCAAGGAAATCGAAGGGAAACACGTGTAACATATTTTTTCAAAAATCGAAAAAAACAGTGTAAAAGGCGAGTATGAATACTCTTCAGCGAAGAGAAGGCAGTTCGGCTACTTATAGATTTTTTTTAGAAATCAAAACAAACAATCTCATTATTCCAGTAGCTTACAAAGATTAGGAACATATTTTATTTCCTTACAAATTTGAATCCAGTAAAATCCAGAGACTCATTACGAAGAGATAAAATTTAAATTGCAAATTCTCCCTTGGAAAAAAGCGTAAAGGGCGTCAAAAAACCTAAGGCAGAGGGCGAGGAGGGTCCCTCCTTCCCTTTTAAATCTTTTTCCTTCGCCTTGCTATCAAATTTTCGTTCTAATCGGAGAATACAAAATGGCCGGAGCGTTATTTATAGATATAGATATTAGCAACTATATAACTAGCTGTAACTTGCTCTTTTAATGGAAATATTTAAATGTCGTTAGGAAATATTGTTTTTAATAATATTTTAAGTTCTTGCAAATTCTTTCTATTTTATATTTATTTAAATTTTAAAAAATAATAATCGCATTGTACTAATTTAATTTTTCAAATTTGAATTTTTATATGTTTAATAATTAATAACGCAAACCTGGCTTAATGGATTTAATTGAAATTTGGTACATATATACTTTATTACCTGTATTAATATATAGAGTACTTTTTATCCTGGAAAAAGTTCAGAATTCCTGTAGGATAATAATTAATTTGTTAACCATTACAGCCGTGTGAAATTTTTAATTTAGCAACAATATATCAATTAAAAATATGAAATTAATTAGGTTAAATGTTTTAAAAAGATTATATAAGTGGCATTAAGCATCCGTGTAAAGCTGGGGAAATCGACTATATGTATAAAATAGTATTTAAAAGAAAAACAATGACAGAAAATTCTGCAAGACTTCAAGACTTCTGCATCTTTTAAGATGTGGTTTCTAAAGAAGAAAAGCAAAATGTTGTAAAGCGTAATTTTAAATATGTTAAAAAATAAATAAAAAATAAATCTATAGTATTCTTTGTAAATATAATCTGTAAATAATTGTATAAAGTTGTGTTTTGAGACAAATGGGCACACTTAAACAGTAAATTGGTTGGGAAACTTTTGGCGGCGAACGACGTGTCAGCGTGAAAAATATACGCCATCATGATTATTGGATAAAGATTTTAATAGTAAAGCCTGTAGATAACATAAAAATATAACTTATTGAATGTCCGTATATAGAAAATATTCCAGAAATTAACTTATTATTAGATTGTTTTATTTAAATACCTATTCCCATAAAATTTATGGAATTTTTTAACTTAAATATATAAATACTTATAGAAAGATCTCTTTTCATTACGTCTTTAATCAAAATTCCAATCATTTTCAAATCTTTTCATAACAAGAAAGCGTGTTTCTTGGAATTTTCTAACGAGCCTTTAAGAATCTTTTAGTATAAGAAATCGATGAAAATTAAATATTATAAATAAATTATTAAATTTTAAACTACATCTTCTTGTATAATATACCTAAAAACATATCTAGATAGTAACTTCTATCAATAGTAAGAACTATACACAGTTTTGAATATGTATAGTGCTTGTATAAAAAGTAATTGTTATTTAATTGTAGTCTTAGTACTGAATGCAATGAACAGGATAACATTTCTACTTAATGCCAATTCAATACATATAAATAAAATTGTAGTGTTTGTAATATTAAAATAATCGCTTTTACTAGGTGCACCTACATATATCAAAACAGCACTTCTTAAAATTTTTCTCGGTCTACCGTTTGTTTGTTCCATCTAATCTCTGAACCGGCTGGATCGATTTGAACGGGACTTGCACTGAAAGATAGCTGATGACATAGGGAGTAACTTAGGATAATTTTATTTTAAAAAAAGTAGATTACCACCCAGTGAAGATCCCATTATAATGAGCAGTTATTATTTTTTTCATATATAATAGCAATTAGTCAAAACAAATCTTTGCTTGTAAATTTGTCCAGGCGCTTCATAATCATATCTATAATAATTATATCTATAACAGTGTCTTTTAATATAGAATTGTGTATCTAGTATTTATGATCGAAGGACCTTCCTGTAGTCTTCTAAAGTTTTTAATTAAAAAATCGTGTCGTGTCTCAAATAAAATCAATCTCGTCGCAAGTTTTTCTCCCTTCAGAGATTTACTCGTAATTATATTTGTGTCATTACAAAGTTTTGATAGAACCCCTTCCTGTTCCTGTTCCTCGATCTGATGTTCATTTTATTTTACTGTGTATTTTAAATTTGGATTCTTTATTTATTCTTATATTGTAAATGTGGAAGTTTGGATGTTTGTTACGCAACCACGCAAAAACGGCTGAACGGGTTTCAATGAAATTTCGCACATGGATAGTTTATAACCTGGATTAACATATAAGCTACTTTTTATACCGAATATTCAGAATTCTGGAATAATAACAAAATAAGTTAAGGATTATAAGCGCCTGAATGACAAATTTTTAAATGTTTTTTTTTCTGATAAATCTAATTTTTATGTTTTAATCATTAAAACTGAGCGAAGACAGGGCGGGTTGAATAGCTTGGCTTAGCTTATCGATTTAATAAATGATTATAATGCTGTTTTTTTAATTGCACTTTGAAATGTAAATAAAATAGTATTTGATCTTGAGAATTCTGAACAATTTTAAACTACCAACATGGCTAATAAGATTAGTATTAAAACTATATATAAATCGCAATATTTTTTTTCAATTAGGTACATATGACTAGTATATTAATTAAGATAAATTTAATAATATAGAGTACTTTAAAAATATAAAACAAATTGTAATATTGATAAAATAATTATAAGAATTAAAAACAAATATGTAGGAGGTAAGTACTATTACGACTATTATGGACTTTAGTACTATTCTCGTATTAATTAGATTTAGTTTAAGGAAAATATAAAAAAATATTTTATTTTATTCTAGCTTCAGTTAGTTTAAATAAAAAAGTAGTCGTACGCTAGCATTTTGATACTTATCTGTATCTTATGGCTAAATTACATAAACTCTTTATAAATTGTATCTTATGTGTTATTCTGATATATAAGCTATATTACTGTAAAGTTTCATCAAGATCCCTTTAGTAGTTTTTACGTGAAAAGGTAACAAACATCTATCATCCTACCATACCATATCATACCTTACAAACTTTCGCAACACATAGTATAAAGCAAAGTCGCTATCCGCGTCTCTCTGTATGTATGCTTAGATCTTTAAAACTAAACAACGGTGAGTGATGTGGTTTGTTTAATAGATAAAATGATTCAATAGGAACGTGTATGTCTATAATACTACATGTATTATTAGTTATTATAGTAAAAAAAACCGTGTGAAGATGGTGCGGGTCGCTAGTCAAAACTTAATGTTATAAAGTTGAAGAATTTGTTTGTTTGATCGCGCTAATCTCAGGTACTACTGGTTCGAATTGAAAAAATATTTTTGTATTGGATAGTCCATTTATCTAGGAAGGCTTTAGGTTATATAACATCATGTTGCGAGCCATAGGAGTAGAGCATCACGCGGATGAAGTCGTGCGGATCGGCTAGTTTATAATAAAAGTACCTATTTAAAAAATATATTATTCAGGTTTTTTTTAATGACAAGTTATATTTATTAAATTATAAAAGTAGAGTATTTAAATGTAAATTAACGCTAAATTGTCGTAATCTCGAAATAGTTTCATGTTTAATTTGAATCAGAATGAATATAATTCAATTCACTTCAATCACAATCTCGTAAAATCTAAACTGAATAAACCGATAAAGACATGAAAGCTAAAATAAAACAAAAGTTGTAAAAGCTTTAATAAATGTGAAATTTTGCTTCAAAATGATTTGGGGGCCATTTTTAAGAAACGGGGGGTGTACCACCCTCCGAGACGCCTACGAAAAACGGTAAAGAACAAAAATGCGGGCCAATGACGGGCCACCCCCGACATCGATAGAGGGGGTGAGTTCCATAAAAACTTTATTGGATTTTTTACTTGATGTTATAATTTTGGGATGTTTTAGAAAGGGTCTCGCTGTGTTTTCTTTTATAGTAAAGTAGTTAACCCGCCCCGACTTTGCCCGGGTACAATTTACACCGCGTATTTTAATTTTGATTTTTAATATTTTATTTTGTATACATATAAGGAAATTCCATAAAATTTTTTATCACCTATTTCATCACATTATACATGTTACTATATCTGTTGAATAACTTGGACATTTTGAAACAGACACTTAATAAAAAAATTAAAATTGCTTACCTGAATATTAACACATTTTAAAAACTTAATTTAAGCACAAGGATACAACGACGTGGTCAAAATGCAACTGACTTAACCCTTCACAGCAGTATGGGGGTCAAAAGTTGTCTTACCGGTTATCTTGCTGGGGTCCCGACAAAAGATAGTAAAGGGCAAAACTGGACAATAGAATCACCTTTGCAAAGGGTTGGTCTGTTTCTAATAATACCGGATTGCATTATAATATTTGGACCTATTTAAGTAACCATTGGGTCCTCTATTGTGATTGCGAAACTGACCTGACCGGTTCTGGCAGCTGCTAGAGATGGCGATGTATCGATATAGTTTTACCACCATTTCAGCATAATTTAAATTGTTGTATTTACCACAAATTGTATTTATCTTTAAATTTTCGTAGCTATTCGATGAAATGATTTAGCAGATCTTTTTTTTCTCCATTTCCTCTTCTCTCTCTTCTCTTCTCCCACCTCCAGATGCTATAAATTCCGAAAGATGAATCCGATCTCGCTATCTTTTCATCATTTTTCAAATTATTCGTTGAATAGATCTGTACTTTTGAAACAAGATACACTAGAGGTATTTAGAAGGTAAGGTCTGAATGTCCATTCCTGTCATAATATAACAGAAATATAACTAGTAATTGACTTTTCTTAGTTAAAGTAAGAGGTACTGTTATATATGAGACAACTGTGGACCAAGGGTCTGCGCATGTGCGGCTGTCAGAATAAAGTCAGTGTGTTATAACTAATAATTGCATTATGTTTTAATCCTATACATAATAAGTACAATGTATCAACGCTGTTATGAATATTAATGCAGATAAAATACAGTGCTATGTTGAGTGACGTCACATTCCGTTTCAACCAATGGAGTTGCATTTTGTAAATTTATATTTAATATTTACTGTATTTAAATTATAATGAGATTCAAAAAACAAATTTCTAAAACAATTTAAAATTTTGCATGCATATTTCATTATGTTGTCTGTGTATATTGGAATTGTGTAGGACAGAGATTCCCAAATTTAATCAATTCATAAATCACATTCTTTCAATTAGGAACCATACTTACACAAATTGAACGATCAAAAAAATTAATTAAAAAAA
This sequence comes from Neptis clinioides, assembly GCA_027564055.1. NCBI lineage: Eukaryota > Metazoa > Arthropoda > Insecta > Lepidoptera > Nymphalidae > Neptis > Neptis clinioides. The sequence goes on from JAOPUB010100208.1 coordinate 8,709, forward strand.
AACCCTATAAGATAGTCCAAAGTAATGACTATGAACTTAGATTGTAACCTAATGAGGATTTACCTCTTAAGAAATCAGTAGAGTAAAGCATTTGCTTATAGAATATAGATAGTTCAATCCACATAACAGCATGGCTCATATTCATTGCACCATTTGTAATTTATTTTTAAGTACATAAATGGCAAATGAGTAGATAGCCCAACTGATGGTAAATGGCCACAAAATTAGACTCTTGTAAATAATAATATAACACTCTATTAGACCAGTAAATAACAATTTAATCAAAGTAAATATTATTATCAATAACACTTACTACACTAACTGCCAGTTCCACAGCCTGAGTGTAGAGTTGTAACGCAAGATCTGGTAAGTTAGCCTCATCTGCATCCAAGGCTTGTTGCATAAGGAAATAACATTGTTGCATCAATCTCTCACTGTCTTCTTGTTGTGCTCTCTCTGTAAGTACAAGGAGAAATATTTATTGATAATGCAAAAAATAACCAATTAAGTTATGTAGGATTTCTACTCGGTAAAACCTTTGTAGAAGGAAAGAATATTTCTACAAATTCATATTTCTACATAATTTAGGAATTTATTCATTTTGCTAATCTGATACTAATTTAAATAATATCTTGTTATTGAAATATATTAAAAAAAATTGATTCAACACTTTTAATCCCAAGTTAATATAAATATTTATAAATCAAAATTAATTGAAAATAATTCTCCACAGAAGTGCCTCATGCTGCAATAGTTGAGTAAGTGTACATTTGTCTATTTTTTTGTCTGTAGTCTTAACAAGTCATAGAATAAAAATAATAAATACTATATAAAAGATGGAAATACCAATCTTTGTATTGGTCATGTACTTAAAGTAATACGCTATTGAATAGCTAAACAAAAAGGCGACAAATAAAATGAGTCATCAAAAATAGCGGTAAACTTTTTGTTTTTATTAAATTATTCTATATCTATTAAATTACAACAATATCTATAGCTACCTTTCAGTTCCTGTAAGAACGTGGCTCTTTCTAAATACTCCTTCACCTTCTGCCGTAAGTCTCCTTGTCGTTCTGGGGATACCTGACCGCAGACCCGATCCAGCAGTCTCGCAGCTGTTCGGTAGCATTCCACCGCTTTATCGGGTTGTCCAGCTTGGTCGAACGTCACTGCGAGGGACGCCGCCACTGTAGCATTCATGAAGTCACTCATCTTTATGGAAATCTTAGTATATTAGTTCTCATTCTAATATAGCGATGCCCTGAAATCTCAGTTCAAATAAATAAAACAATTCAGATGACGACTGACGGTTGACGTCTGACATTTGACAATGACATATCCACAGAATACTATTATCCTGCATAGGATTAGGGTTGCCAGACAATTTAAAAACATTACGAGACTAAAACATGATATAAAGATAAAATAATTAAAGTAGAATACTTTTAAAAATAGATTCTCACAAAGTCATCAGTGTCAATTTAGAATAATTTAAATATTATAAACTGATTTAAATATCGGAATATTTCAACTAATATTTTAAACAAAATATTAAGGTTGATTTTGTAATTACCTCCACTACTTGTAATGTAAACCTAAGCTAAGGCTATCTTGACTCTCAGCCAAGCGGTGATTACAATTTAAAGTACTCACGTGACCATAATCGACAAAGTCTAGCACCAGCATTACACTACACTGACTAAAAAGTGTAGTGTACTAGTGTGTCACTAACACCACTTCACAGTATGTTTACTCTAAGATCTCACTCGATGGATTAACCGTTTACTGTGTCCGTCAGCGATCAATGAGAATCGTCAGCCAATCAGAGACGAACAAAATACGGAAGTGATTATTATTCTGCCAACTATGAATGACTACCCGCAAGTGATTGAATATTATAATAACCTAACTCACCCGCCGACATATATCTGCTAAAAAATTGAATTTCGAAATAGGTAAAGAAATAATGTTTTTAAGTTGAGTTATTAAAATTTATTTCAATTTATAAATTGAATTTTAAATTTATTTACCTTTGAATTTATTTTCAAAGTAATTATTTAAATTTGTTTACATTTTTTTTTTTAATTATCTTATATAATAAATGGTTATATTTTTAATATTTAACAGAGTTAAAGTTATTTCTTTCGATATATATTTTCCTTAAAGGGGAAGGAAAAGACCACAGACCATACAGCCTTGAATAGTAAAAGACAACTCTCAATATTTTGACAATGTCATATAAGAAATAGACTTTTCAATGTCAGACTAGACGACAGTCTTTTGATCTTTATTTATTAATTCTTATTTCTTTTTCATTGAATTTTGTAGCTGCCATTTACCTAGAGAATATGTGCTTTCTGTGAATTAAGTAACAACTAAATTTTGTATAAATTGTGGTTATAGTTACGATTGAATTCTAATTAGAAATGGCATCCGATGTTTTAGGCTCTGCTGGAACTGAAATACGCGAGAATTTGGTGATTATCCTTTTTTTACTTAAGTAGCTTATAAGCAATATCTTTGTGTAGATAAAGAACATATGACCTTCGTACGGTATTTTTTTAAATATATTCATCTTATTGTCTTAGACTAGTATTAGGTATTATGGATTTACGATCATACTAGGGTTTCACTTTTCCAAATTTGTGTGGGAGACTTCCGAAATAATGCTATCTCTCCTGAGGCCTGACTTTAAATTTTAAACCTCCAATTGTGGTAAAAACTTTTTGCCATCTGATAAGATGAACAGCATAAGAAGTCATCATCAACAGAGACCTACATCTGCTGACCTGAAGATGCTTTAGACAACCATTAGCAAAATCATTACAACCCCCTGATGATGCAGAGGGGTATTTTTGGATAACAACTATAGATCATATGTTGCTAACTTTTTTATAATATTAACAAACCTTCTTCACCTTCAACTGTATAACTTCTGTATTAAGAACTAGATACTCATATACAATAATTATTCTTTAACTATCTACATCAAACTATAGGAATATCTACAGCTAATGTTTTGTGATAAATCTTTATAAATTTCAACAAAAACAAAAAAATATCTAATCTAAAATAAATAAATAAATAATTTACAAATCTTTATATTGAAGTCCCTAACTTCTGCACCTGTGTTACAGAAGTTAGTGCCCTTTTCCATTAAAATATGACATGTGAAATGGCTTAAACTACAAAATGACACTACATGTATGTGTGCGTGTGTGTGTGTGTGTGGGTGTTGAGTGTACCAACCAACCACAGATGTAAGATGTAGTTGATACACATTAAAAATATAGATTTTAAGATATTAATAATCAATTTTAAATTTTATATTCCTTAATACCTACCTAACTAACTTATCAGTATCATCATAATTTAAGGCCAGAAGACATTGTTTGAGCTTTAACTTTAAATCTCAGTAATACTATGAAAAAAATGCTACTGGGATTGACTGTGGAATAGTCTGTTACATAGAGTACGCAGGTTTTTTTAGAGAGTAAGTTTGGCAACATGAGCACAATCATGGAGATAACCGTAAAAGTAACAAGTAATAAAAAAACTGATCGAAATATCTGACACTATGTTTTCCTGCATTACAGATTGACCTTGGAGAATGTTATAAATAAATGTCCTTTCAATGTTCTTGTAAAAAATTTTAATTCCATAAATAAAATTGTAAAATATGCATTTTTTGTCTGACATTTATATATACTAGCAGATGTTAGGTCCCTCGCTTCTCTGAGGTGTATTTAAAACATTTACAGAACCATTGAATTTCTGTTGCCACCATAACACTGGCTCACCATGGCTTCTTTATTGTTACTGGTTTTTTCTTTCATACATACTTTGTCCTAATAGTAACTTACAACAAAATAACAGAACAACAAAATAAAGTGTCAGTAGCTCAGAGGTTCAGGTGTTGGACTCATGATCGACATTATCAATGAGGAGAGTACGAAAAAAGAAATGTATAGGAAGTTTTAATTTCATATCACGAAATAGATTTAATGACTA
>JAOPUB010100313.1:0-12707 GCA_027564055.1 Neptis clinioides
CTTTCGTAAGTGCTCAAATATTGTTATTTTGCAACAATATATTGATAATTAAATGTTTTTTTTTATAATCTAAAGATTATACGTAGGAAATTGCGAAGCCGGGGCGGGTCCAGTAGTTTTTTATATTACTATTCGACCGCGCAAGCTTCACACGTGTGCAATGTATCACGTAAAAATCTATGATTTAACTAAAACAGCTAAATATCAGTATATTGTTGCTAAATAAAAATATTAATGCGCTTACGACAATAAAGAAATATTATTATTATCCCACAGGAATTTCGATTTTTTCCGGGATAAAAAGTATCTTATAATATGTTAATTCAGGTTATAAAGTATCAGTACCAAAATTTATTTAAATTGGTTCAAAAAAAATTCATTAATAAACATTTAAATAAACTATTTTTATATGATATTAGTTAGATGTATAAAAAATATACCAAGCATCGTATAATAGGTCTTTCAAGTTAAATAAATAATCTACGGTTTATACGTTATGTAACTTGTTTTCAGGTAAAAAAATAAGTGAGGCTGTTATACCAAAATGGATTTTTTAAAGGGCTATTCAAACTTGACGAAGTAATAAACGCAAATTGCAAATTAAGTTGCAAATATCATCATGAGTTTCAATTTCCAACTCCTTGCCTTGAATAAGTAAATAAAACTGAAATGAGATTTTAACAGGCTCATTTCTTTTTAGTTTTACATCTAACATTATTTAAAGAAATTATTGTAAATATTATATACACATTACTAAAGAGAAACTACAGCTTTCGTCAGAATTCTTAATGTTTGTTTCAATTAAATTTGTCACAGAGATACTTTTGAGTGTGGACACTTGGGCTACTTTTAATCTCGGAAAAAGTAACTGGGGGCTCCTCATCGAATATGTTTTCCGTTTTAAGCGACTGAATTTAACTATAATATGTTAAAAACTAAATGATATTGTTTTGATAAATCGACTTTTTATTTGTGGTAAATTGGTCGACTTGTCAAATATACATATTTATTACTGCTGCCGGGTCAGCAGGCAAATGTTACTTTTCCATACAAGTTAATTTAAAATTATATAACAATATTATTATTATATACAAATTATATTTAAAATAAATAAAAGTTTTAATGGGGTGGTATAAAAAAATGTATTAAAATAATAACAATAATTTGAACATCATTTCACAACATTTTGGTTTATTAGACTCAAACATACGTGTGATCCAGCGACCTCATATACATATTTAATAGATAATATAGGTACACGGTTTTAAAAATATAATACTATACTAATAATACTATAACATCTATGTTAGTGTGAATAATATTATGATTGCGAAAAAATTAAATATTTACTTTATTTTTAGTCATTACAGTTATAAAATATCTTGAGGTCAACCAAACATAGGTACTGAGTAGATAAACATTCTAAGGAATTTGTACAATAAAAATAAAATACTCTTAACAAAGTAATTAATTTAGTTATAAAAAATTCGTATCAGCTAGAATATTACTTATACAGAAATACAAAACTATTATTTAGTAAAAAGTTTTATTGTAGCATAGAAAATCTACCGGATTAATAAAATAACATCAAATTTGTTATCAAAACTTGTCACTCAACTAAATCTCTCTTTCAACAGAGACGGATCAGTTTTCATAGTCATTTTTATCTGTCCTATAAATAACTCTAACTGTGACATCATTCTAAAGTTAGCGCTATGCTTTTCACAATGTTTTAGAAATGCTGGATATAAATATTCTAGAACAGCATGGTCTAAAGTAGGAAATAGATGATGTAGAGCATGGTGACCAAAGAGCGTCATCACTGCAAAATGACTGCCGTTGACATTTGGTCGGTCCATAACAGCTTCCAATTCGTGTAAACCCCAATCAGGTGTTACATTACTGCAAAATAAAAAGTTAAGTTACATTTAAATTACTTTCAAAGCAGTAATAGCGCAGTGGTTAAGACTTGATGTCTTACTCTTGTTGTTGCGATTGCTTTTGCTGCTTCTTAGATATTCAATTTAAAAAATAACATTTAAAAATTATAAATAGATATTAATTCTAAATCCTAGGATTTTTTTATATGTTTATTTTAAGATTTTACCGATGTAAGATGTATATTGAAGACTCAAATTGATAATTATCATCATTCTTAGTCACACTAATAATATTTAATAGTTTAAATTATTATCATAAATCATGAAATAAAAATTTTAAAATAATTTAACAGATCCATCTAATATAATAAAAATAAAATAAAAAAAAATAAAAATAAAAAATAAAAAAAAAGCCTTTTTATTTCTCATTTTTCAGTGAACAAATCATATACATTGGTTTTTATTCCATCTAATATAACATAACTAATTTATATTTGACGTATTACAACGTAAAGTTTGTTCTACTACAAACTCTTGACAAAGACATAAAACGTTTAAATAACTTTGCAAGATTTATTATTCAACTTTTAAATGACATGCGACAAATTATGATATCTTTTATACATTTTGTTTGAAAGTACCTTTCTTAAAGGCCAAAACCGTGAAACAACAATTCTCGAAGAAAAACTTTGTAACAAATTAGGTAAATGTTTTCGGTTATGCGATGGATGTTATTTAAAAAGTTACCTGTATACAGATACAAATTTATCAGACCTCCCGAGTCATATAAATTCGAGGTGGTTATTTGGGACAGGTGCTTGAAGAAAAATTGCTTGTTTTCGTTTTTAACGTTTTGTTAATTCTTAAAATTACAGAAAGGAGGGATACTTTGTACCATCGTTTTTATAAGTTATTGTGAATGATTATTTAAAACTAGCACCAGTGGGAGTCTATGGTACATGAAAACTTTTTCTAATAACGATAGCTGTCAAAGTTAAACAGTTTCAATTTGGTGGGAGAGTTAGATTTTTACCGTCATCAGAGAAGATTTTTGTAGTCTTTTTAATTATTATTACGATTTTTTCTATTAAATATTGCGAATCGTAGTTCATATTCAAAAGTACGTTTTTAATTAGTATAAAATTATCGAAAGAAAATAAGTTTAAATTTGAAACAAACATATTTTATGTATCTATCTGATGATACTTAAAACATTTTTAAAGACTTTATCCCAAACTAAATACCCACAAGTATGTGAAAGTTATTAAACAAACTTACTAATGCAATAGTAAAATCAACATCAAAGGGAATTAAAAATGTATGATGGGTTGTAATAAACGTAATTATTAATGAATTTTACTTAAGAACACCGCGTTGTCTTTTCAGCTAATAATTTAAGAAAAAAAAATTAGAAATAATGAAATTTAAAATAGCAATAAAAATTTAAAACACTATTAAACCTATTAAATAAGTAGGCAGAATTTTGGCAGAATTTTAGAATATTTCTTATTTTTTTTCCTTCTGGATCAGGTGTCCCATAATATTGAATACATAACATATTTACATGACTTATAATTTTTGGTTTAATTAATGGTATAATTAATAGTATAGAATAATTTTGAAAAGTATTTCAGTTCTTTAATTAAACTCTAAAAAAATCAATGTGTGGAGGGGGATTAAGAATCTCTTTTATTTTCTTTTTACATATCATACCATAACAGTTGGAAAGAATACCACCATCATAGATGATGGGTAATATAGAGTGAGTTGATGATAATATTTTGATTAAGAAATGAAAAAGCAAATGTATATTTACCTAACTTCATCCCCATCTTTGAAAATCTTCGGGTGATGATGAGCTGCGTTTGATCCGATCATAAAGAAGACAAAGCTTCCAGTACAGATAATCCATAGCCACATAATGAAAACGTCGTAAAAGTTCCCACCGCTAACAAGATACATCCACACGGGTAATAAAAACCCAACTCCGTCATGCCAACGGTAATGGTTTGTGAAGAAACCTTCTTTTAAGAAGTTTAAACATAGCCTGAAAAATAAATTAAATAAACCACTTATTTTTAATCATTAGTAATCAACATATATAAAAAACCATGAAATACAAAAACCTTGATAAGCGAACTATTACTGTATAATATTTTTTTAACCGAACAAAATCAGAACAACAAATTATGAATAATTTAATATTTCTTTAATATTCTATTTGAAAGAACACATAGATTTTTTATTTAATTATTTAGATATTTTGTAGTATTTTTGTAATTGCATCGTAATTTTCGTTTTTATGAGAGATACAATTTTATTATTATAACGTTTTTTTGTACTTTATTAAAAATAAAAAAACCTATGAATTTTGATAGAGAATAGAAGGCCCTACATGGATTTATATGATTTTTTGTAAACCTTATGTATACGTATTTTGACAAAATACATTCAACATTTCATCTAAATTAATTAATATTTCCGAAATAAATTGACATATTTTTATCGGTATCTACACTACACCTATATAATTATGAGAATAGCATATGATCAATAATATATGTAAATGCTGGTGTATTGACTTACCTCTTTACAAAGTTGACAATAAAAAGGAAAGGGAAAGTAATAAGTTCAATCAAAATAGCAAAATTGGTAAAGAAATGCTGATCCTTTCTGGGATTCCAAAATATCAAAGGCTCGAATGCACTCACTTCCAAATCCATCAACGTATTGGGATATAGATGGTGTGATAGTGCATGAGATACTCTAAAGTCCCTGAAAGAGGATTAAAATCTTTATATCCCTTCTCGACTGTACCCGGATAAAATTTTCCACCTATAATACTTAGATTTATAAAACAACATTTAATCCTTCATATATTGTTGCAAAATAATAATACTTAGGCGCCTACGACAATAAATATATTTTACCGTTATCCAACGGAAACCAGTAAATTTTTCGGGATAAACAGTAGCCTATATGTTAATCCAGATTATAAAATATCTGTGTCCCTAATTTCATTGTAATCAATTATAATATTAGATATTTATTTAATAAGATTATTGAAATATATTTTAAAATTCTCATCATTTAAAAGTAATTCTATTGCATTGTAAATTGCAATTATTTAATTTTTTTTTGTTTAAATATTCAGCAATACAATAATTGTTTAGAAAATTATGTAGGTCATTTTTCTTAAATAATATATCCATATTACATACCTGTAAGACCATAAGCTCAAGTTAAAAATATACATTCTCCAGTTCGTCCTCCTATGAATATAGTTGTGTGAAGCAACTACAGACCAAGCTAGTGTAACAGATGCTACAATATAGGACACCATTACAAGCCAGTAATTACTGGCCCAACACGACAACGCGGATGTTACTAGACAAGTTATCAGCAATCCATCAGTAAGCATATCTGTATATTTTGGTATATCTTTAGGCACCTTTTCCAATTCATCTCGAACAATACTCTTTAATGTACGAAAAAAACCATCTTCCTTAAATGTGAATGGGGAATTCCTTGGGGTTTTTGCATCTCTTACATAAAATTGTTTTATCATTTTTTCAGCAATTGTACGTATATGGTGACTTTCAAATGCTTCAGTTATATCTGTTCCCTAAAACAATGTAAATATTTTATTAATATTAGTATGTATCTTAATGGACAAAAGTATTTTTTTGAACTCTATATTCTGTTGAATATTGTTAGATTATTTTTCGAGTTAGAGGGATATATAAAGCCTGCTGACGTTTGTATCTATTTCTCCCTTTTAATCACATTGTTCTCAAAGTACATCTTTTACTAATTACTATTAGACTCGATTTAGAAAGTAGCATTCTGGTTACCGAGGAATAAGATAAATTGTTAAAGCTAGATATGGAAAAACTAGAATTGTAGATAATATTATATATAGATATTATAATTATAGTGTTTTTCAAATGAATTTGTTTTCTTAGTGTGGATATTATCTTGTTTGATAAGTTATCTTCATAATCGTTTAACCTCTTTATCTGTACAAACTTGTGTTATGTTTCCTTTTATCACAGACCAATGACCTTGACCATGACAGACCTTTGAAAAACTTACCAAGAACTTATTTGAACTTTTTAAAGACATCTATAGTAGCACTAGTTTATTAACCGTTTAAAAAATGGGATATATTGATCTTGACATCGAAGGACTTCAGCAGTAACATAACGAAATGTAGATTTTTTATTTAATTTTCTTAAAGTGAATATTATATTTAAATGTAATAATATTATTACTATTTAATTGTTAATATAAATTGCTATTTATTTTTTGCTATGAAAAAATGGGTTGAGGTTGTCGAATGACATGTCATTACAGGGATACAAAATACTTAAAAATAAAAATGACTATTATTTTTATTAAAGAAAATTAGAGCTTATGTAGGTTTTATTTTTCATTTTTGACAATATTAATTACATTTGTGCTTTAAAATTATAAGAACTTCATTTTCAGCTTTTATAAAGCAACATAGTACAAGATTTTAAACTAACCCTATTGTAGTTCACAAAAGAACAAACAGTAAAAGCAAGAGCGAACAAACATAGAGGTGGCAACGGGTAACTAGTTTCCAGTTGCGAATTGGTAAAATACATCCAACCTGGAGTACCAATTTATTTTTCGATTTCCAGTTCTACTTTTTGTTATGTTACAAACGAAACCATATTTTATTTACCAATATTTTGAACATTTAAAAATACTTTTTTCAATTAAAAAAAAATATATTTGTTACTAAGCCTCGTGGTAACTTAGCCGCTAACGGGTAAAAATAACCCATTCCTGTCTGATGTAGCTTAATTTTTTTGAAATACTGAACTGTCGTGTATCTTTTAAAAGATACATAAATTGGCGCCGCGAAAAAAAATCATATATTTACATAGTTCTACGCTAAATGGTAAATTTTACTTTTTTTAATAGGTAACGTCTTAAAACATAAAATATTATAAATTTTATCAAAGCATTCTTTAAAACGCAAAAAATATATCGACTTTTTCTAAGATCAAACTAAGAGTGATTTCGTGATTCCGAATCATCAATCCAGAAAAGATGATTCTGCAAAATTACTTAGAAATGCCTGAAAGCAGCAAAATGAAAATTGCTTGCCCTTTATGGCCTATTATCCGAATATAGAATTAATTTAAAGGTTTTTAATAGCATCATAAATTGTTCAGTATTACACATACTTTAACGTTGATATCAAGGTATTTTAGATATAATTTTGTTTATTTAGGTAGTTTTTTAGTCACTCACAAATTGAGTTATAGGAAAATTAGTTATGTTTTTTTTTATGTAAGATACTTTGTATTTCTATTATATTGTACATTTAATTTATACTTATACATTCTCATAAGGTTTATAACAATAAGTTAAGAAGTCCGGTAGGACCGATGGAAGACCAGTATCGTCATAACAAAAATACCTAAGATAAAAATTACAGGTCGACGATACAATTAACACTAATTTTAAATGTTATCTAAAGAGGTTAATTAATGAGTAATTTTAAATTTTAGAAAACTTGGAAAATAATGTTTATTATCATTTACATTAAAAATTATTTATAAGGCCACAATTGGGATCTGAATTTTATTTTAAAAGACGACCCGCGCGACTTTATTCACGTAACATTTCGTACCTATGGGTCGTACCGTAATGTCTTATAGCCTATAGCCTTCCTTGATAAATGGATTATACAATACAATAATAATTTTTAATTCGAATAGGTCTGTGATAGCGCGTTCAGACAAACAAACTCTTCAACTTTATAATACCAGTATATATAAGAGTAATATATCTTCTTAAATGTATATTGTATCTTAAATTTTATTTGATTAAATTTAAAGAGTTAAAACTCCAATCAAACAAGTTAAGCAGAAATGTAAGGATACGCTTGTTTATTTACATTTCTAAAATATTTACTCCTCACAATTATCCTCATTAGAGAAAAAACTACCTCTAGTGATTTTTATTAAAATTTTTAGCAATTTCTTTTCCACAAAATACATTTAGTCAATCAGAAAGTTTAAAAGAGATAAGACAATCAGAAGATTATTTTCCTATTTTCAAACAACCACAATTTTTATATTTTCTACTTATAAATACCTTCGTTAGCTCCAACCATTCTGCTCCACCAGGATGGTTTTGGACAAACTGTTCAAAATCATACAATCCATTATGTACTCGCCATAAACCTTCAGCACCATCATCCATAGCCTTCCCGTCCATCCATTGCACTGGATGTTTCAAACCTTCATCTCTTAACGAAGGATACTTTAACTGCGGAAAACTAACATGAGTTTTCTTTTCAGCGGCCCTTTTATGGGCTATTTCTATATAGTCGCCTGCTTTAGGTGCCATATTTAAATTTTATACATATTAAACTATTCACAGCGTAGCTGAGGATGCGCGAATAACAATGAGCTGCTGTAGAAGTGCTGCTTATATAACATAAAAATATCGTTATCGTAGTTTACTGCTATAGATGAACTCGTTGTCATATTATATACAAAAACATGAAACGTCAAATGAAAACAAAAATAAATATTAATCATTGAAAGTTTAACAATAATCATTGAGAACAATTAAACATGAATACATCTTTGCTTACATGTAAACAAAATCTTTCTCTGTCTATTCTGAAATAACTGAACCGATTCTACTGAGACTTCCACTGGTAAATAGTTGATGTTATAAGTAGCAACTTAGGCAGCTTATATTTTAGAAAAAAAAATTATATTCCGCCTAAACTTAATACTCCTCAGCGAAGCAGAGACAGATCGGCTAGTATTAGTATAAATAATAATAGAAAGTACCAGAATATCATAATATGATAATATATAAGACACAACAAAATTAGTCTCTAACGATCTATATGTCTTATGACATTATTTTATCCTGGTACCTGCTGGTTTCCATGCTATTGTATTACTAGGACAGTTGTTTGTTTGCTTATTGCGAATAGGCTAAAAAATCCGTTACAACACTAGTACGGTAATGAAAAGTAAACGCGCACGCGTGTGTTGTGGAGCTGTTTACGTTCACAAAAACAGTTTAAAAAACCGGCAATCACGACATATCGTCTTGTAAACCTACTGTTTACTCAATTTGCCCTTTTAAATAATATTTATTAACTTCTATTTGTTGAAGGTTCAAAAGAGTATAAATTTGTGCAGTTTATGCAACAGTAATATTTTGTTTTATAAAAGTATTACTCTAATGAATAAAGACAAGGTTTAAATTAGTGTCAATAATGGTTTAACCGCCCTAACATAATTTCCTTCAAAATATTTTAAACTAACTAATAATTTTGCTAAAGCATTGGGTAAAATGGTCAATGTCTATATCTTTGCATCCCGTGGGTTTTTTAAAACGGGTCCGTGATTTAAATGGTCTACGGCTGATGACCTCAATAAGGGATACACAATAAAACTAAAATTTAGGTATTACTGGTCGACTCACCATGTACAAAATTTTATTGAAATCCATTAATTATTTTTTGTACTATTGAGAAACAAACGTCCAAATATAAAGTCACACTGATTGATGTTGGTTACTTGGACAGCTTCATTTAATATTGTTATGAAAAATGTTTTACCTCGATTTTGTGTTATTATCATAAACAAGCCCACCCGCGCGACTTCATTCGCGTGGTCCTTCGCTCCTATGAATCGTTGCGTGATGTTTTATAGCCTATAAGCCTTCCTCGATAAATGGATAGTACAATAGTTTCTAAAATTAGCGCGTTCAGAGAAACAAACTCTTCAGCTTTATAATATTAGTAAAGATTTGAGTCGGTTGTCATTGTAATCTAATAAGTAGTGTAATCTAAATAGTATAAAGGTATTTATTAACATTTCATGTACACAAATGTACCTAAATGAAATAATAATTACAGCTAATTATACAATAAACACAATAACAATTTTAATATTACGCAAAATTACATAATTCTGAAATTTTCATAATTATTATTTAGGTAGGTCACTTCATAATAGGCTTCGCATACAAAGCGAATGACTTCAGACGAAAACAAAAGCAACGCCAAATGAAAGAATTAACAATTAGTATTATAATGATAATTGCGCCTTTTGAATTTTCAAGAAAAAGTTTGGCCGCAAAGAATAAACGACCCTTGAGATTTTTTATCTGTGTTAATTTGCAACACAGACGCCATTTTGATCAATTACGGTAGGGAAAATAAATTGTTGTAAATTATGTTAAATCTTATTATTTCTTTTAAATTATGAAAAGTTAATAAATACAAAATATTTTAAGTAGCTGTTATGATATTCAGGGGATAGCCATTATGGCCGACAATAGTAAGTTATTCTGTGGATTCATTACCTCTAATGTACCCCTTCCTACCGTAACTGAACTTTATAATTATATTAGTAAGGAGCTAGAGGAGAACACTGAATTCATATAAAGGCGCTCCCCGACGCCTTGGACTTGCGGCCACGGTGTAAGGTTAGTAAGATCCTTTCGTTATAACAACGCTCCCCATCCGCTGTTCGAATACTAACTACTCAATAATATAATAAATATAACTTACGTGGACCTGAAGACGGGTTTCCTTAACCACGGTACTGATATTTCTTCACTACACTCACTACGTGGAAGCATCAGCGTGACTGACTCTATCGTACCATAGGGTATGTACTGTCTGAACGGGGCATGTACTTGAAATAATATAAAAGGAACTACCCGCGTTTAATAATTTATAAACGATGTTACTAGCATAATGCATATGGGACGGAGGCCTGATTGTTCTAAAATCCATAATTAAATAAAACTTCAACAAGCTTTAATTTAATATATTAAACAACTTTTTGGCTTGAAGTTAAAAAATGAAATAAATACTGAAAAAACATATTCCTTAACTAGCCTCGGTTGCGACTCTAAAATATTTTACTTTATTAATTCTTACAATTATAATTGCTATTCTTTTTTTTTAAATTATAAAATAATGTAAAATAATTTTACAAAATAACGTAATGTTTACCAAAATATAATATTCAAATAATTAATAATAGTAAACTGTACATTTTTAAATAAATATGGATTATTCCATAAATAACAACTAATATAATTTTTGCGCCGATATGTACACCCCATGGAAGTTTAAGATGACTTTTAGATAAGTAACTTTTTAATGTAATCCAAATAGTTTTTCTGTAGTATAAATACCTTCTGTGGATTTTGTAAAATTAAATAAATATATACATACTAGCCAAAACTTACTGTTCTCTTTTTATCTATGCCGTTGTTCGTTAAAAAAATATGTTTAAAATTTCCTGTTATTGTTTAGATCTGTGATAAATTGACTTTCATCGGCGTTGTTTCCCGGTTGCAAAATGTTTTCCGTAGTGATGCGACAAACGCCCAAAGCTTTGAGGAATGCCTTTGGCTTCAAACAATGTGCCCGCACATTTATCGTGAAAGCGGGAGTTTGGATATTACTC
This sequence comes from Neptis clinioides, assembly GCA_027564055.1. Lineage (NCBI taxonomy): Eukaryota > Metazoa > Arthropoda > Insecta > Lepidoptera > Nymphalidae > Neptis > Neptis clinioides. Next base: position 11,375 of record JAOPUB010100313.1, read on the forward strand.
AACTTTGAAACACCTTTTCAATCCGCATACATTTGTTGTCATTTTACTGGCACTTATTCTTTGCGACATTGGCATGACTAAATTAATTTAAGGATAATTAATGTTTTGGGATGGTTATAAAGAAAATTCTTTCTGAAAGAAATTAAATGATATTTTTTTATTATTAGTTAATAATGGAAAAATATACTGATGGGCCACCGGATGATAAGTCACCTTTGTCCATATACTTGTCAAGACAAGTGCGTTTTGCCTGGCGATGCGTTGCCACCTTGAAGAAGGGGGAAGGGGAAAGAAGAGAAGAATGCTACGGTTTCGGTGAATCCTGAGTTTGAGTCCACCAAAAGCATAACATCAACGAGATTGAAAGGGGAAGGTATCCCCGTAAGGGAACGGGTTAGAATAGAAATGAATGACTTAAGGATTCGTTGGGATAATTTTTTTTAAATTAAGTATCTTAGAACTGATTTGATAACGAAATAAGAAGTTCGACGGGTTAATATGCTTGGTATAGATAATGGGACCAAGTGGAAAATATTGATACTCATTAGTGGTTACTAGTATTTACTACGAGATTTTAATAGCATTCACTTTAAGAAGTCCAATAAATTAAACTTGTTTTCGATGGTTCTGATGACGGATAGATCTAGTATACTGCCTAAATTTCGGATTATTCCAAATTTCATTACATTCAGTTGCATCCTTAAAGTATCTTTAAAATAAAGACAAGATTTTAAAAAATATTTTCCAAAGTTTAGCAAGCTAAAAGTTTGTAACTGAACTGGAACCGTTCGACTTCTTAAACCCTGAGTTAGTAGAGGCTTTCTGGATTTTCTTTTAAGTAACTTTTAAGTTGATTTTCAAGGAATTAAAGTGATCGTACTGAACAAACAGAATTCTAAACTATAATATATTAAGAAATCGCCTTTAAAAATTTCACTTATTAAATAATACTTTTTGCCACAAGGAAAGACTAGGTTTAATTTAAGTCTTTACAACTACAATACAGGTCATACAAATAATGTATGGGTTTTAGCCCAACTTCCCTATGGCGTAGTAATTACTGTCCACGTCGTACTTTATTTTATATTTTTCACTCACCCATTCTTTATCCTTCAATTATTACAAATAAGATGTTGTTTTATTGTAATATATCAAATTATTGCACACATAACCTTATCAAATTAATAATCATACATCTTCACCATACTTACGAATCACTCTGTGTATTAGTTAAAACCGCATGCAAATCTTTTCAGTAGTTTCAGGAATTTCTCGCCAAAAACTAGACGCGGCGTGGGACTGAAGATTAAGTAATGAAAGTAATACTTATAAG
>JAOPUB010100423.1:0-12704 GCA_027564055.1 Neptis clinioides
ATCGAACTCGGCCTATCGAATAAGAACTAAAGTCTGGGCTGGCCTATCACAGCTATCAGGGACGCAGACTTTTCGAGGCACGAGCAACATAACCAAAAAATTGGTAACTAATAAGCAACTAAAAAGCAACTAATTCCTAAACCAGTTTCATCCTCACTGTAATTCTGAAAATGCTTACTGACCGAAAATGGTATTCCCGAGTAGGTGTTGCGTAGCCGAGTCGTGCAGATATTAAATACCAGCTGGGCAGATATTATCGACGAACTTGCGAATTGCCTTTCTCTCATTTTCAGTGACATACTCGTGTCGTTAGCTACCAAATATGGTATTTTGAAATGGTTAAAACTTTCACCGGGAATAGGATTCCTGTTTTTTTGACTCAAGTTTCTTATTTTTATCTTTAGGTTTTTTTTATTTATTTAGATTTAGTGGTGTAGATTTCTTCTATTCATAACCGGTATATATAATCGCTTGTCACTGTATAATTTAGAGTAATCACCTCATGTCTTTGTCCAACGTATATCTCAATTAATTAAACGTTGAAACTTGAGACAACACACATTGTATTGCATTAAGTGAGGAATAACACGTACGAAGATATATAAAACAGATCATAAAATACCACAAATAAAGATAATTAAAAAAGTATCTACTGTATTGAGATAAAAAGCGCAAAATCGTATTGTGAACATTTTCGTAATAGCAACAGAGGTTTTTAGTCCTGAAATATTTTCTCCATTGTATACACCAAAAATTTAGCCAAATACTTTTTTAGAAACAGTTCCCGTTTGTCGTTCTCTTTATTGTCCGCTGTTAAAATATTTCTATTACAGTATGTACATTGTACAGCCTAATTTGTCCAACACTATCTCCATGACTAGGCTCCATATGCGCATACCTTAAAAGGTTACGTTTTATCCGCCATATGCCAGATTACTTATATAGCGGCCACTCAAACTATAACAAAACTGATCCAAGCGATTATATCACTTTGCCGCAAGGACTAAGTCATATATTTGTGGCGTACAGTTCTGCAAACGTTTCATGTAGATGTTCTCGTTGTGAAACCGCGTTACATATGGCGCAGCATTGATTAACTGTAAACGGCTTTTGGACCGCAATCAGCATTCACATTCAGACCTAAGTTACTTTTTAGTCAAGCACAGCTTGAAACTTGTTTGTTGCTTAAAAATCTCACGCTGACCTTCTTTTGGAGATTGCCGGCTTTGTGATCATCTCGAAGCTCGTGACAATCTGATGGTCTGCAGCGTGCAAGTAACAAAGGGTTGAAATGATTTATCGTCTGTACGTCAAATATCTTATTAATTAAGAATCTCAACATGGCGTGGGCTGCGTACTTCTTGCACGTGAATACGCATATTCGAAGTATGAGTTTTATTTTTAAGTTATTAAAAACACTAAAAGTCAGAGCAATGATGGGTTGGGATGAGTTGTGCAGATAGACTCATGATTTCACGACAAGTTTACGAGCTAAGGAACGATAAGGTGAACACGATAATAACTCTCGAGAATATAATAATTATATCCAACGATCCCATTTTACGAAATGATTACATAGAAACTTGTGTAACCCTGCAATACCTTAAATGTCCACTTGTCGGACCTTCGCGAAGTGGGTCAACTTAATGCCATCTGGTCGCAGGACAGGACTGTGATGTAACGGCGCGAGATCGCGAGATCGCAGAAGCTCGGTGTAAACCCTAATTCTTTTTTAATTAACGCGAATGCCGTTAATAATGGACATTCTTTAAACGAGTTGGCTTGTGCAATCCTTCCAATATGGCGGGGCTTAGTATTTTAAGAATTGCTCTCAATTTTATCCATTTGTCCCCCTAATATTCATCAGAAGTAGGTTTATTAAATTCATAAATAAGGTTTAGATTTAAAATATTCGCCATTGAATGTTAATCAGTCGTTTGATCCTATCGCTTTATTGCATTGAAACATTGTACGCAGGTTCTATATGGATAATTTATTTTTATTCCACGTAATAAATATTTCACCAAGTCGCCTTATACATTCTTTTAAGAGTATAGATACTCCTGTTTTGGTTATACCAATAAATAGTAAAGAATAAGAAATAATGCAATACAAACTTCTTATTTCAGTCTCGCAGAGCATAGTGCATTTATTTATATTGTAAAACTGCCGTATTAGTTAATGTTGCCTCAAAATCTTATCGCAATAAAACTCCAATAAAATCTTTAAAATATTTTACGAATTTACAAGCGGTCTGACCTTTGCATTTATTTTTGCTATATTTGGTATCTGATTTTTAGTACTGTTGTTTTCTCACATCGAAAATTTGGTTATGAAGAAAAAAATTCCGATAAATGTTTAAAATATTCAAACAAAAACTTATATTGAAAGCTTTGTGTGAATTAATTCTGGAAGGCGAATTGGTGGTTTTCTGAAAGAAGAAAGCCACGATAGGGATCTTGAATCTTTGTATGGGTATTATAAGCTATTTCAAAACTTTTTTAATACTTTGTGCGTACGTTGATGGGCAAATCATGGTCGCGTGCAGTCCATAGATCAGATAATATTTCACGCTTCCCAACAATAATAGATATTAGTTATTGTGATATGACATCACAATTTACATTACGTATGATCTCGTTCTCAGTATTGTCTTGTGAGAAACATTCGCGTGTTCAAGCTTTTACTACCAATTTGAACACCTTATTTGTAACTAATTAGATTCCATAATTTTAAAGGATGCTAAATCTTCTAAATTTCATTTACGTCTAGATTGAACCCATCTACAAATTGCCAAGCAATTCTCATTTAGTATTAAGTTCTAGGAAGTCACCAACGTTGAAACGCCGATCACATAAGAAATGTCTGCATTAACATATTTACTAATGCCTTGGATATTCTTATGTTCCGTAGACGAAGGTCGTTTCGATCACGTTATATTGCATTGTTTGTTAAACCACTGGATTAAAATTCTATATTCTATATCTTAACCTGCTATTTGCCTTTCTATCCTTAAAAGTAAATGTAGACCTTTTTTAATTGGCATCAATGAAATTTAGTTTTGTAATTACTTGTATATTTTTAGAAAATGTACAGGTGATACTCCTTGCTTGAGCATTTTGATACACTTTCCTTTTTTTTACTTATTTCCCTTTCTTATTATCCAACCAAATCAAACTTATTAGCTTCACCTGTATGTTATTTATTTATATTATCTGTTTCATTCTATAGTACTGTAATTAATCAATATTTCTCTTTTTCAGGTAAGTAACAATAATCTACATCTAAAATATAAGTATTAGGTTTGTAACACTATTCCTACTTTTAATAATTAGTATTATAATACGTTGGGTACGCACCAAGAAATTGTATTCGTTATTCGTTTTCGAAAATTTGACTATCACCGTATTTATTTTCGTTTGTTACCTTAATGTATTTTGATAATAGTATTTGCATAAATTGATCGTTTGTATTCAAAGGAAAGCATCGTGCTGATGATATGTGCTGATGGTAACTGTGGGTTGGCCTTCGTGTTGTTGTTTTTTACTCGAATTAGTCTTACCTACTGATAAATTATTCAGTACTAGGAAGAATTTCGATCCTTCTAATTCATCACATTTTTTAATGACGTTGTAGGAGTTTATTTTTTACTGTTTTAGCCTAGATTTTTTGCATGGGACCACATATCTTTAGTCACATCTGGTTACGGTATTAATTTTTCTGACCTGCATTAGTAACGGATTCATGACAACATGTTAGACCTAGGAATGCAAAATGCAAATCAAGAATTCCAATTGGAAATACTCCTCCAATTGGAATTCTTGTTTCTTGACATTATTAAAAAGGAGCCGAAAAATAAAATGTTATGTAGTTCTTATGTCTTACGCTCAAAGACATTCAATAAATCGTTACAAAAGTTCGAGAGTGTGTTTAGTGTAATTTCTTAAATGTTTGGTCATAATGAAGGCGTTCCGTTACACGCTCACAGAACACAGTATCGGCATCTGCGCTGCCCGCTGCCGGTCATTGTCGCTCGGTCAAGTGAAACGGAACGGGAACGGGTCGGAGGTTGTCCGACGGACATTTTTTGTTCATTGTTTTTAATTTTTTACTGTTTCCTCTCTAATTAAGTAATTGATAGGATTTGAGTACATGTATCATTAGCAGCTTCTGTAGAGCGGTCGCTTTTTCATAAAATACTTGATTAAAAAGTTCATGATGTTCTAAAAGAACACAATTTATATTTATAGCTAGTAGAAGGAAACCGCTAGTTTTAAGTCTCACTTAGATCTGGTATCTGTAATTTTATTTTTATCCTATAGTTCTGCAATAAACACCTTACGGCGCATTAGATACTGTCCGTTAGGTGCCTCAGGTTAATGATTATAAGCTTTAGGGCTTCGCAATAAGGATGGAGATATGAATGAGATCTAGGTGGAATTGTAACGAGGCGCGTCAAGGACATCTTTGGGCGTGCCGCTTGTTTTAATGATTTAGAGTTCCCTATTCCAAGTTTTCTTTATGTTATACGATGTTAAACTTCCCATTCTGTTGTCTTCTGTACAGTAAATTACATTTGAAAATAATATAAATAATATCTGACGGATCGCTAATTAAATTCCCTTGTAGGAAATTCAACCACAGAGACGTAGAAAGGTAAAAATATATGTTGAAAAGGAATTCTTGAAAGTCAACAAAACTTAGCAGATACAACTGATAGAGTTCTAACATTGTTATTGGTGAATCGAATTTTCCATCAAAAGGTCCATGACCCTTAAAGCAAGGTCTCAGATAACAATGTCCAGCTTATTTATGAGTAAAACTCGTCTTATCAATTTCGTGAGCTCCGCCGGAATCCTGTCGGCTCAATCTTGACCGGTTTTTCGACCAGTCCGATCCCGATGACCCCCTCCCCTCCATTTATCCTCACGAAGCGAAGGTCGTCGCACGCGCACGATTTTGTTTCGTATGACAATATGGCAGTTTCGGTACCGGATGTGGGACCGCGAATAAATTTCCAAATGAGCCTTTTGTCTTTGGTGTCTATACAAGAGTTCCTATATTAGTTAGAGGCAATTTAAAACTCACATTAAAAAATGTTTAATAAGTAAAGATTACTATTCCGTATTGGATTACTTAAATTATTACAAAATTTGGTATCCAAATGACGTTGATACTCATCTGGATGATGACATTTTAAATCAGATGTAAGCAATGGCATTTAAAAAAAAAGAGTGATTATTGATTTTGTTACTAATCCTTCTCATCATAAAACTACTTTCGAAAATAGTGGCACTGGTAGCTTTAGACAAACTGATTGACTGACCTATGTTGATGTATCAAAGGACTTGGTAAAAGGTCTAATTGAAATAAAGGATTTTGAATTTGAGTCTTCTCTTTGATGAGATGATTCAGCTGAGTTAATTCGTTGTGTAGATCCATCTCCTTCCACCGTGATCAAAATATGTGATGCAGTGTATGCTCCAAAGGTCGAGGATGTCAGCGACCTGCGCCATTCGCTTATCTAATACTAATTGAATAACAAACATGTCTGTATCACTAATTAGTAACGGAATATTGGCTGTTTGTTTGGGAAGTGGGGTTAGTATTGCCGGTTGGTATGAGCGGTTTTCCTTAAAGATCATAAGGTTGGTTTTCAAATCTATATATTTTAATAAAAATGTGAGGTGTCGAATATCTGTACATGAAAGATATCTCAGGGTCATTTTTTTTTCAGAATTTTTGTCTGTTTGTTTGAATCTTTATACGCGGATCACGCTATAACGGCTGGACTGAGTTGCATAAAATTTGATATATAGGATTTTTTTTATCCTGTGGGATAGAAGAGTATCCACATACCTTTATAGATCAGAACGAAATTTTATACACATATAGTTTGTAATCTGGATTAACACATGGGATACTACTTATGCAGTTTGGCACACGCGATTGGTTCTTGTGCGAAGTTTCAGTTTCCGCGCATCTGCTATTTGTCAAAATAGTAAACGTCACGGATGTAATAGCCAATGCAGTCAGACAATAAACTCAGAATGCACAATGTGAACCACCTACTATTTTTTGTCAAACGTAAAGTTATGTAGCGATTACTATAATAATCTAATTAATTATTGTAATAAATCCATGATGGAGTTCTTGTGTAAATCGACCTTACCTTATGCGGTTGATTTTCCTTAATCAATTGTACTTCATATAACCTTATGTTGGAATTAAATCAAGGTGACATTCGTTAACAAAACATTTGACACACAGGTCTGATGCCGTATATTATTTCTTTCTACAAATATTTTAATGCATTACACAGAAATATTTCTTCGGTATCATAAAGGAACCCTAACCCTTAACGCAGTTTGCGACCAGACTTCTAGATCACGGAAGAAAAATAAGGCTTCTTTATGATAATTATTATCAGACATGTGGATTGCATCAAAACGTATTTCATGATGATCATTCAAACTTATATCTAGCAAGCATTAATTAGAAATTGTTTTAACTAAATAATTTATCTTTAAATTAATCATTATAGTAGCATTTATTTAAATGATTTGATTAGAGAATCAATCATCAATCATTTGTTGATGATGCGTCTAGAAGTATGCCGTGTTATAACGGATGAAATCCTCGCCTCTTCTTTTTAATTTCTTCTTCTTTGGGTGCTTGATTAGCGTCTTGGTGTCTATTATTTATAACTTCCCCCTTTTTCCTGATGCTAATTGTTTGACAATTGAGTTTTCTGTCCTTAATATACCTTTTTAATTTATATTATTTGTTTTCTTATTGTTACCTAGTTAATACGTATAATGTTTTAACCTAGGGTTAGGGTTAGCAACGCATTTGCAATTCTCCGGATACTGCAGATGTCCATGGACGACAGTGATCACCCAACAACAAGTGGGCCTTCAGCTCGTTTGCTCCAATATACTATAAAAAAAACCTACGATTATTTAGATTTTAATTAGAATAAGATCACATGTATCGTGTTATTAAGGTGTTACTACTCAAATAAATAAATACTTTAGTGAGCAGTACTACGGCCCTAATTTTGAGATGTAGGATCTCTAATAATACCTTGTGTAAACACGTGTATTAAAAATGCTACTTTCTAATGTAGATGATCTTCTAAAGTTCACGGTATTGTCCTATTTGCAATAGCACTGTCATTTGTAACCTTTGGTTGGGTTGGTTTAAGTGGCTTGGTTAATTGGCCAAGCGTAAACTAGCTTCGAAAAAACACAGTCAAATCCAACAAGAGACATGTGGCTTTGAATTATAATTAGCCATACCTGAACATACTACTCACCATCAATATAATTGCCATCAACAATTGAAGGCTGCCTCTGTTTTATTGGATGTTGCAACACTAAGGCTCCAATATAAATTCCTTGTTTATTACTCACTACAACTAATTCTAACGACTTAAAAAAAGATCTAATACGTTCTTGTCCATTTTCGCGGCTTCCTCTTTCGCGTTTAGAAATCCGTAGTTTAAAAAGGAAAAACATGTTCTGCTGCCTGTTTATCTTTCAAGACTCTTTTTCTCAAAATCGAAGGTCTTTTTCTCTTGGAATCATGAAATTTAGCAAACAGTAGGGTCAAGTAGCACATGTATAGGGAAAAATCTGAAACAAATGTCTACTTCATGTTATGATTTCTTCAGTAGAATTTTTTTCTAAAGAATACTAGCATTCTTGTTGTCCTTCCATGTAAGCTGGAATGCTTCTGTTAAAAATGGGCTATGTCAGTAGTCCAGGGACTGCGCTTTGAACTCACGACCTATCGATTGTGTTCGTGAGTCCAATGCCGGAACTACGGAGCTACTGACAGGGTTGCGATATTTGTCGGGTATGCTAGTGTTAGTCGCCTCTAATAAGATGATGTCAATGATCATAGTGAATACTATACACTAATACAGTTTTGTGTGTATCAAAAGTTTTAATATTTATTGTGTGACAGTACATATTTTTTTACCTGGAATAAACTAATAACAGATCTTTTAAAATTCTGAATATCCAACAATTCATCAGGATCTAAGTAAGCTGCCTCAATAATACCATGCTTCCAATGCGCATAGAATGTAGAAGTAGAGTATGAATCCCAGATAGATTTTATAGGCATATATTCAGCACTTATATGTTTTCCTCTTGCATGTAGCTGTGGAGATTCTAGCTGAAATTAAAATACTAGTCTTGTAATTTATTATATGTATATAGTTCAATGACGTTGCTTCTTCGGAAAGATGAGCCCCACCTATATTTTTTAACATTTACATTATCATATTTAACTTTAGAGTGACATATATAATACACATATTTTAATTAATAAATCAAGCCAGTAAATTAATCTTTTACTTTCAAAAATAAATATACAATTTATTTTTTTGCAAATAATTGTTACAGGATTTACTTTAAGAAATTTACATTTAAAAAATAATTTAATAAACTCAAGAAACAATCAACCCTTTAAAAACTTATTGGAAATTAAAAACTAATTATTATTAACAATTAATTAAATATCTAAAAATGATGCATCCCAAGTGTTTTTAAAATCCACTTCAATCCACATTGCTTTGTCTAGAAATATTTGTGTATAAAAGTATTCAAATAACAATAAAATAAATTTTACATATGTAGTTGAGTTTCAATATACCGAAGTGCCTTGGCCTCCTAGTACCTAATGGGAATGATTACGAAGCAAAAATATAAAAATTATGTTTATAACAACTTTTTAAAAATGAACTTAGTACCTCAAACTTCAGCAAAAGCTCGATTTCGGTGTCCCTCCACACAGGATACACGTTGAGCCCGGCCTTCACCTTATAGCTGACCTCTTTATCCCTTCTGGACGCATCGTTTAGGAGCACGGTCGCATCCACGTTATAGAACACCGGCGAATGGAATAACTTTACTTCTCCATAATCGTTGCGGGTCACAGACGAAGATATAGCTAAGTTACTGATACATAATAACACGATGCACCGATTCATATTGATTATTTAGCAAATCGGTGCCATAAAACTTTATAGGAACTTTCAAACTTTGTTCAATGTTTTGAACACTTGACACACACCCTCCATGCAAGTTGACTTTGCAAAAACTAATTTTTTTATATCGAAAATGACAGTCAACTTTCAGTATTACCAGTATCGGATTTAGTTACCCCAAAGCCCAAAATGTAAGAAAGTAAAAAAACGTTTTTTTTTTTCAAAGATCTTATGTGCTCACATAGTTCTTTTTTTATAAAACTAACTTCTTCTTAAAGTGCCATCTTCTTTCGAAGTTCGGCGACCATTAGGGTGATTTGGACTTTTGAGACCGCGGTTCTAAATAAAGATCGAGTGCTTTTATTAAACTATTGGCGAAGGTTTTTCAGCCAAGATATTCTCCTTCGACCGACACTCCGTTTGCCCTGTTTTTAGCCTTTAAGTATGAGTTTTTATTACACTAAAATCGAACTTAGACATATCTAAAATTCAAGTCGATTTAGATGTGATGATATTGAAAAAATATTTTCGAATCACTATTTATATCGTCCTATGACTTTTATACTACATTTTTTGAACGTCTTCAATTATATATTTTTTATACAGGGATAAAAGATTATTACTTGAAACCATTTTCTGTCAAAATTTTATTTTATATTATTTAAAACAATTTAATATTTTCTCTTATGGCAATAAATGGCTATCAGACACGAATGTGGAAACCATTGTTTTGACCAATCAGAGTGCCGTAAGTATTAATGTCTAATTCTGTTATCTGTGAATCAGAGCATCTCCCGCGCAAACAATCAAAACTTGATTATTTTATATTTGATAGTATCAAACAGCCTTTAAAAAAGTCATCTAATCTTGGTAGGTGAATTAAGATCTCATAATCAATTAAATAATAGCAAAGGTAATATTAGTGATTACGAAATTGGTAAGTTATAAACATGAGATTAGTTATTATAATTTTGTAGCATAAAATTTTATTGAAAATTTAAAACATACTTTTATTAAAAATGTGTGTGTTCTTTTAAAATTAAACACTAATTTTAAACTTAACAAAAGCATTTGGATTCAAAGATTTATTTTCTAAAATTAAGCATTATTAGAAACAATCTTCTTAAACTGGGTATTAAAAAAAGAAAAAAAAACAAACATTGATAGTATTTATTTAAAAGCGCTCCTATTTAAATACAAAATAATAATTTTCACCACACTACATAAATTATATTTGGTAAATAGTATTCTCGTATCACAATCTGGAATGCTGCAGCGTTTTTTTTTTAATTGAACATAAAATAATTATTTATTTTAAAATCTAGTTTCAATATAGATAGCACCAGGATATTGGAACATTTGGATTCAAACAAAATAATATATTATTGCACATATTTAGTAAACAAATACATCTTTTTATTTATCTTAAACATTTTACTAACAACAGTTTTTATTATTTATTATGTACTTAAAATACTTACTATATTTATTATTTTAACAAAAGTCAAAACAAATATGATTTTTATAAATAAGATAGGTAAATAACTAGGATATTTAAAATCTTTTTTAAATATCAGATTGGACGGAAGGCATAGCACGTTATATAAGAAAATTCGAAATTGACGGCTAGTAAGTATATTTTCAAATATTAATAAATTTAATATAAAAAAATATTTTTCAGCTAATAAATAATAAAATTCAATACATTATACAGATAAATAAATAATGGATTACAACCTGGTTTGTACTAGACGCTAGTATTCCGATGATCGGAATATTCAATCTTTGGTCGCTCACAATAAACAATGTAAATAAATATTTTGCGCAGTTATGTACTCTTATTTACATTAATTACAATAACTCAACATTTATATAATTTAAGGCCTCTTTCACTCATGTTACAAATAGATATCTTCCTATGTAAGTTGTTATAAGACACAACATTGTGATTTTGAATGTTATACACTAGTGTCTATTTTTCTGACCATATACTATCGTAATCAATAAAAAAATGTTAATTATGATGTTGGCACTAATTTTAGCATCATCTTGTTTTCGAAGTTTCCAGAAACTGGCACAAACCAATTTTTACATCACGAGTATTTTAACAGTAATGTTGTTGGTCTGTACCAAATATTGAGATTACTGCATACAGAAAATAACACATTTTTAAATTACCAATTAACATAAAATTCTTTAAAATTAACATAAAATTTTATGACATAAATCTCTAAAACCTATTAACTTAAAGAATTCCTTGTTAGAATTATATCTCGTGAATAAAAGATCAAGGTTTTGGATAACTTACAATTAACAGACAGATTATACCTCCGTAACATGGTGTGAGCAAATATTAAAACTTAAAGAAACTCATTGGTAAAGTGTTAGTATGTTCTAGCTACGCCAGATCAAGAGCGTCATTGTCGAATACAAACAGACAACACGTATCCAACAAAACCGCTTCACGAGTAGATTGTCATCAGAATCATCTGCAACAAGTACAAACCATTAGGTTTGGTAAAAGATCTCAAAAATAGATGATGATAAAGATCAGAAACTCACCTCTTCCAGAGAGAGAGGATTGGACTTTAATTTCGTGTCAAGACTGCGGTATCGTTCTGCAATAAACATTTTAATAGATTATTATTTTAAAGTACATTCATAACTTACACTCTAAAATACGCGTATACCACACAAAAAAAAATCAATTTTTAGCCAATTTAAATGGCAAGCTGAGCAACAAGTTACATTTTTATTGGACATGCTTGAAACACACTCATTATTTCTAAAGAAATACGTGAAGACAGGTAATATTTTAAAGTAATTTTGTATTAATTTGATTTTTTAGTTGAATTATAAGAAACGAACTACCCGCACCAGATTCGAACGGTTTCTCTACAATAATAAGGAATAACACACGCAGTATTATAAATATTCCTCCGTATCACTCACCGTTGTATAGTTTTAAAGATCTAAGCATACATAGGGACAGAGAGACGCGGGAAGCAACTTTGATTTATACTGTGTAGAGATTTGTTTGAAACTTTACCATGAGCAAGATGTAGACGAGCCAGCGCCAGCGCACACGCAGCAGGAGACAACTGGGAGCCCCGTGCGTATCGTAGCACTAGACACTCTAGCACCTGTATGTTGAATCATTTTTATATGAAATATGAAATCTAAATCATAACAGAACAATGAGAACAATCTCATTACCTTATTGCTAGCACTGACTCCGCACGCCCATAGCAACGCACGCAGTCGGTACGCGGAGACGTGAGCACCACACCTCGGAGCTGCTTGCTGGAGCGCTGCACGCCACAGCGCGAGACGCGCCAGCAGCGGCGGCAGCTCTCTCGTTGGAAGACGACCAGATACCCCAGGATCAAGCAGTGCCAGCAACGACCGGCACAACTCTAACGAGGGTCGGCCTCGTATGTCATACGGTCAATGTGTTTATTTAGATATTGTTTAATATTTTTGTATGTGAGTGTGTGTTTGGATGTTTGTTACTTAATCACGTAAAAACGGATTTTAATGAAATTTAGCACGAGATACTTTATCGTCGACGTCGCGTCAGCCATAGGACGTCCACTGCTGGATATAGGCCTCCCTCAGTGATCTCCCGTGCGAGTTGGCAGACTTCACACTCCTTTGAGAACTTTAGTGAACTCTCCTGCGTGCAGGTTTCCTCACGATGTTGTCC
>JAOPUB010100531.1:0-12700 GCA_027564055.1 Neptis clinioides
GTCTCCACTCGAGAACCTTATTGATCCAACGATCATCGGTTCTTCGGGCTATGTGCCCAGCCCACTGCCACTTCAACGTGCTAATCCGCTGGGCTATGTCGGTGACTCTAGTTCTTCTACGGATCTCCTCATTTCTGATTCGATCACGTATAGAAACATCCAACATAGCCCTCTCCATAGCACTAATAATATTAGTATGGATTTAAATACTTACAGAGGCAAAATTAAAGTCTTTGACAGGAATGACGTCTGGGCAAGTGTCAGCTGCCACGTACCCAGCGAAAGCAAGGAGCAAGACTCTGTACATGGTGGCTGGTTTGTGTTTGGATCTTCTTAATTATTGAAGATGACTGTACAAGTTTCAATAAATCTGCATCTTTTATACTTTATTCACAATCTTGGGTCAGAATTTGGGTTATCTATTTTTTTATTAAAAGATAGCAAACGAAAATGTAAGTAAATAATAATTTCCTCAAAAAAAAATATTATTTTTGGTATTACTAATCAAACAATCCTTAGGATTCCGATGCCAGACATCGTCTTATGATTATACTTCCTAACGTTTCCTTAACAACAAAAACCATCTCTGTGACAATAGTAGTCATAGTTTACTTACACTTGGGTCAAAAAGTTATTGTAACCAAAAATCTAATTTTATAAATCTAGCTATTCTATCCACTTTTACCTTTTTCTGTCATAAAAAGTCCTAGAAGTTTTCTCATCGCTCTAGAATTAGGCCACGTCGTCCACCGGGAAATTACCGGTTCAACCAATTAGAAGCGCCTCGAATAAATTTGGACAAAAAACTGTTATATATTTTATAATTGTATCACGAAATGCTCAGCCTATTTGTTACCTGTCTAGATAAATTTCAGTCAGACTGTAATTGTGAGAATTTGGAGATAAATCTAGAGTAAGAGACTAAGGCTGCCTCGCAATGGTGATTCTATTGGTTCTTAATGGCAGTTATTTTTTAATAGACAGCAGCAGACGGCCCACCTGATGGTAACTGGTAAGTGACCACCGTCGGTCATGGGTATCAGCAACATAAGAAAGATAACTGTATAGCCGATGCGTTGCCACTTCGACGAAAGGGTGAGGAAGGGGAATGAAGAAAAGAAACTTATGGTTTCAGTAGACCCTGAGTATGAGGTTACAGCCCACTAGCATCAAGGGTATGGGGGGACAGGTAAGTTTGGTCCACATAATATTCGCAAACCAGTCGGGGAACAGATCATCTACCACCAAAGGATGCTGGGTAACGCGGCAGAGGGGAATTGTATTGTAGATCGATTTAATTAAGTTTTTTCCTTTAGTTTATAAGCTCACAATCTTATTATTTGTAACTACATGGTTCGTATATAATTCCAATTTTAGATTTATTAGGTTGGTAGCAAGTTCGCAACAGAGTATATATTAATAGTTTGATGAAAGCGTAACACTGTAATATTCATGACGTATAACGAATTTAAAATTATAAAAACATGTTGTTTTCTATTGTTTTTAATTTAATTAACTCACATTTACTCAAGTGTATTGTTGATAATCTGTGGCAATATTTAGACAATAAAGTTGGTAACACTATCATAGCAAAGAATTTTGTTGTTCATATTTACAGGAGTTTTTACACACATTCTTGTCCTTCATTTTGTTTATGTCGGTTTGAGGTACAATGAGATGTTTTTAAACTCGTAGTCGTTTAGGGTTAGGTTAGGTTAGACACTGTCGGCAAATTAAATTGTATTAATGTTCCTGAGATTGGCACGTTCAAAAAAACAAATAAACGTTTCAGCTTTATAATATTAGTATAGATAATATCAGCAAGTATAAATAAGAAAGACAGAATTTCCTTTCTTTCCTTTTTCGTATAGAAAAAGCTTAGTTGTTGAGGATGATTACTTCCACAATTTTTTGTATACTTAAATTTTTATAATTCCTTAAATAGTAGCATTTTTAAGACTAGACTCGTTAAAATTAATGATGTCCTGAAATTCAGTGTATTCTTATTTATATATTTTAAACTTCTTTTCATATCCTTTAAGTAGTTCTATTCACTATAGTCCTAACCTCATTAGCTAAGACCACAGGCCCAGGAGTGGAATAAGACCCAGACTTCGTTAGGACTCAAAATAAAAAGGCTACGGCCATTCATTAAAGGAACAAAAGCTTCGGGTAGGTTAATGAGCTATAAAAAAATAAATGGTTTTCTATACGTTTTATGTTTTTTGTTCACGCTGGAATTAAGTGGAATTTTTCACCTGGTTAAAGTCGGCCATTGTGATTGTCACTATTTGTATAGACAAAAGAGCTTTATATTAAAAAATATTTCAATTTATTCTTCTCATATTTTTATCTATGAATAATCTTTTATTATTTATATTACTAGTCAATCCGTCAAGTATAATACTTGGATTTTGAATCTAAATATATTGTTGCTAAATAAAATATTTAGGCGCCTTGGACACTAAATATATTTTATTATAATTCTACTTACTAATTTTTGGGGATAAAATTTAGCCTATATTTTAATCTAGGGTATTATCTATCTGTATGCAACATTTCATTGAAATCAGTTCAATCGTTTTTGTGTTATAGAGTAATAAACATACAAACTTTCTCATTTATAATATTAGAAGGATAATCAAGCGTACCTAAACTTTAGAAGAGCGAGATAGAAGAAAATTTTACATCGATGGAAAAATAAGTCGGAAAAATTGTTTTCAGTGATAAGAGATAGCTATGTCTAAAAAATCAAATAATTATAGCCTCAAGAGGTATTTAAACTATGAGACACAAATAATAGTTTCTATAGTTTTTCTTAAACTATTTAAAAAAAAGTCATTAATGGTATATATAGACTTTTATTAAAAAGCTTATTCGTTCATTCAATACACATATGATGTAAATAAATGAATGAATGAGAGAGAAATAGCACAGAAAACATGATTGCAATATCCAACCTTAGGTGTAACTTTAGGTTAACCAGAAACAAATACAATCATTATAATAATATGCAACATTTAGTGTTGCCAGTGAATCAGGCATTCTGAAATCGTCCTCGTATCAAATAGTTTCTATTATGGTTGGCCCAAAACAAAGAATTGAGTTAAAAAGACGAGGTCACGACAGAATTAGCGATACAAACTTAATTATTTGAATGTATTATCAATTAATATTGCTGTCAGTTTTGTAGATGTGCAATATTTTATTTTAATTTAATAAAGAAACCATTCGGATGTCAGCAAAGTTCCAAGGACCTATAAATAAATGAATTTTTGCTAACTTATATAAATATTTTTAATATCAATCATTATTAAAGTTATATTTAAGTGAGGTATTAGTAGACTAAGTAGATCAGACTACAGCCACCGTTTCGCAATACTAGACTAATATTTATGCGATATTGTATGAAGGTGCAATTTATTACGTTTAATACTAATGTTTATCAAAATAGTTTAATTTTGAAAACGTTATTGCTAAATAAAAGATTCAGTCGTTTACGACAGTGAATGAATTTTATTATTATCCCGCAGGAACTTTGATTTTTTCCAGGACAAAATGTTGTCTATCTGTTCATCCAGGTTATAAACTGTATGTGTGTCAAATTTAATTGAAATCTGTTCAGAAGGTTTTGCGTGATAAAGCAAGAAGCATCTAAACTCCCAAATATCAATTTTTTAAACAAACAAACTTTCACATTTATAATATTAGTAAGATGCAAAATTTTATAAGAATAAATTGTTGTCGTCTAGTTAAATAGAGCAACATTCTAGAAGGTCATAGAAATAACTAGCGACACCAATAACGATCTTTCACAACTATGACCTTTCTTTTTAACAGCGAAGAGGTTAAAATAAGTCTGCCACTCCACAAGAGAAATGTAACGAGATCTTACTCCGAATGTGACTTTATTCACTTCATCATCACAACCCATCAATGGCCACTGCTAAGTCTTTCTCAAAGTGTGTTAAATGAGATCGCTCAATATATTTGTGGGAAAAGGCAACCTAAAACTAAATTAAAAGTAGTAGCCGCGCTGCACTCGAGAAGAAAATAGATAGAGTGAGAATAAATCTAAAACAATGAGATTCAGAGAATTTACAGATTGTTATATTGTATCATAAAAATATTAAATTAATTTTGAAAATCTTTTAACAAGATACAAGAGGCTCACTAGAGCAAAATACAATATATTTAGGATATTAATCCATTTACAAAACTCGTAATACTATCTAGATACGCGACAGCTTGTCAAGCCAAGTTCAAAGCAAAGGAACTGGTTAGCCAGCGCCTAGCGTAATTTTATACGACCCCCTTGGCGCCACTTTCAACCTTTCTATAACTCAAAACTTCTTTAACGTAAATACATAAAACTACGCGTGTTTCATTATATTCATAAGGACATCTAGAAGCCCAAATATTATGAAGTTAGTTCAAACGGTTATAAATATATATTGGTCAAACATTTTAGCACAGACTTACATATAGTACCTAAAACTAACCTACTTTCGGATGATCTAGAAAGATGAAATTTGGAATCCAGCTCAGTAATTGTGTGTAAGCGTAGCAAAATATATCAAAATCAGAAAAAGTTAAAATATATGGACACATTTGGATTTTTTCTTTATTGTAAATAAGGGGCGAGCTGACAGCCCACCTGATGGTAAGTGGCCACCATCGCTCTTGGACACCGCACATGCAACATAAATACTTGTCTTGTTGCCTGGCGATGCGTTGTCATCTTGAAGGAAGGGGGGAAGGGGAATAAAGAGGAGAATGCTACGGTTTCGGTTGATCCTGAGTGCGAGCTTAGAATCCACAAAAACCATAACATGGATTCGCATGCTGGTGGTCGCAAGTCAGTTGGAGAACAGATCCCCTACCACCAAGGAGTGCTGGGTTACTCACCTCTTACGAGATGCTCTTCCAGCGGCAGAAGGGAATTGTATTCTAACCCGACCCGTTATGGGATTTTTAACAAAGTAAAAGATAAGATAATATTACAAGAGTAGATTATAACTGAACTAATCTATTAAAATATTATGGCTAATGAATTAATCTATTATAATATTTACCAAAATTTAACGAAAATGAGGAATGCTAGTCCGAAGTATAAAACACCACAAATTAAGGGGATATGCCAAAAATGATGGAGCTATAGCGCTGCATAAATTTGTAAGGGTTACTTTGAAGCTGGGATAGGTCCTGTCTTCAACTCTAAAAAAGGTTTATAGAGCGTTACATCTTATTTTCTTATGTCCTCTCCTCGTGCTTTAGGTTTAGCAATATTATTTACATAATAATATTGTTGTTCAACCTGTCTGTCACATTGAGCAGAATGGAATTGATCGAGAAGCCACATAAGAAGCCGTAACTTATGCAACTCAGCAAACTGTCACAATAACCTTTACAATGTAATATATCTCATATTTGTTAAGTGTTTAAAACATACTTCATTCTGTTACTGCTAAACCAACATGCAATTTTTAGTATAATCTTGTTAAAAAATAATAAACAGTATTTTACCCTTAGTTACACCATTCTATATCTCATGGACTGTTAGACTGATTTAGATGAAATTTGATATAGAAATAGAATAGAGCCTAAAAATAATATTGGTTAACCCTTTTTCCAAAAAAGGCTTTAAAGTCTAACAATAGGGGATGAATGTGACTTCTTCATGTTGCAGATTAAGGTGTAAAATTAAATATTAATTAATACACAGGGCGTGTAAAGAAGTAGTTAATAAATATTTCATAATGAAAAATGAGGATTTTTTAAGAATTTATAACAGTAATACAAGTAATAAAATAATTATTATAGACTTAGATGAAAAAATAGAAAATAAAGTTCTCGGAAAAAAGTCACTCATCCGTATTTAAACGTGTTCGAGTAAAATATTTATTAAAGATCTGAGCCTCGGACAAATTGGGAATTTAGCTATTGAAAAAGTTAAAATATTCGAATAAAAATATTTTCTAAGATATCGTAGAGAGGTAAAGTGGGATTTTAGAGAAAAAAAGTTATGGCGGACGGCCGAGTGTTAGTGGCGGTGAATGGGTGGGTGTTCGACGTGACTCGGGGACGACGCTTCTACGGGCCCGGTGAGTGCATCTGGTTATTAATAGCGTGCACTGTGACTCCGTGTTTATGTATTCTTGATTGTTAACGCATATTGCATTATGCATGAACATTTTAACACCCGCGTGGTCGCAGTTGGTGTGATTACCAATTTTATTGGGGCTAATACAAATTTTTTTGTTTCTGTATTTATATTTAATATTATAAATGCCGAAGTGTGTTTGTTGGTTTGTGTTTCAAGTATACCTTACTAATTTAATATACTTTTCGCTAGTAGACGCGCCCCGGCTTTTCACAACTGCAATTTACCACTTAGGTGTACCTAGATTTTACAAAACGCATTCAATTTTGTTATCTGAAAGGTACTGTAAATTTTTCTAGGATAAAAAATAACCTATAGGTTAATTCAGGTCATAAAGTATTTTTGTTCGAAACTTCAATGAAATCTTATTGAGACGTTTTTGTGTGGTTGGGTAACAAGCAACAACAACAAACATTTATTAGATAATAAATTAAAAGGACTGAGAGAATGTGGACCCCTCATTACACTTTGAATTATATGTTCTGTATGTGCAAGGCAATTTAATGATTAATTATATCCTTCTTTTTATCTTGTTAAACCATAATATAAATTTTTATAGGTGGGCCATATGCTGCCTTTGGTGGTAAAGATGCATCTCGAGGCCTAGCCACCTTCTCTGTCACATCATCAGATAAAGAATATGATGACCTAAGTGATCTGAATTCTGTGGAAATGGAATCTGTTAAAGAGTGGGAAGCACAGTTCAGAGGTTTGTTTTAAAATTTATTTTTATTTTAGAATTGTAAATTATATTTTTTGAAGAAACACACATTAGAATAAAAACAAGTATATTCAGAAGATTTAAATTGATACTAAAGATAAATAGTAGAATTCTACACACAAATAGACAAACATCATTCATAATAAGTGAAAAGGAATGACTGTGAAACACATTTAAATTAAAATCTTTATTTATGACATAGGCAACTGAGGTCATTGTTTGTTACAATGACACTGATTCAAATTATGTAAAATTAAAATCTATGGTTTTGTTACTTCTACTAAGATGGCAAGTAATTCCTACTATTTTTAAATAATATAGAAGATAAATTACATTGATAAAAGAAATCGCTATCACATAATCTGTATCTGTATGTATTTAAGAAAGAAAGTGAAGAGAAGCAAATCAAGTGTAATTAAAAATTTTTGAAATATAATTTTAAAAAAAACTAAGTTGTATTAAGGTAAAATTAGGTCTGTTATTTTTTTTGTTTAAGATATACTGTGTCATTAATACCCTAATACTTGTGACCCGCCCCAGCTTTGCATGGTTTCTCATTCTGTGATATGTAATTAATTCAGACAGTAATGTACGTATATAACTTTTTCTTTAAATTCCTTTATCTATTAAAACCAAATCAAGATTCCTTGCAAAGTTAGACATAGAAATCGGGAAGCATTTTTGTTTTAAACTATTTACCGTTACAGTTTTTGAATATTTACTAATGATTATGTACTTGTATGCAGCACTGCATATCAAGATAAGATATTGGAGGCCAATAATGTTGCATACATATAAGAGAACATGAAAGTCAATATCAACCTTACCTTTACTTATCTTTGATTATACAACACTTCATGCAATTTCAACATTGTCTAAACACTTAGATGCACTTTTGTGATAAGTTGAGGTTGACCTTGTATACAGTACATTTTTAGTATTATTCATTTCATCAATACATATAAATAAAATAGCTCCGCTAAGCTAAACAGCTTTTTACTATGTGCTTTGGTATGTGTACATAGTACATATACCAAACAAGAATTTAAAAAAATAGGCTGCCTGTCAGTTCTAGTCTAATTTCTGTAACAGCTGGACTGATTTGAACAATACTTTCACTGGCTGATGATTTAGGGTGTAACTTAGACTATTTTTATTTTAACCATAATTCAAATTGGCGAAGCAAGGGCAGAATGGCTGAGATTAATCATAAATTATTACAGTAATTTGTTTTTTATAATAGGAAAGATCTAGTTCTAGATAATTTCTAGAACTATTCAGAAACTTTTAAAAAATTTTTTTATGCAAAATGTAAAATAAACTAAGTTTGTTGAATAGTAATATTTAAAAAAAGATTAATAAATAGTTTAGCATTACTCAACATGCTATCGTAAGGGCTATGTTGGGTGTTTCTCTTCGTGATCGAATCAGAAATGAGGAGATCCGTAGAACAACTAGAGTCGACATAGTCCAGCGGATTGGCAAGTTGAAGTGGCAGTGAGCTGGGCAAAAAGCTCGAAGAACCGGTTGTGATTGGTTGTGCTGGAAATCTTTATGGGAGGCCTATGTCCAGCAGTGGATGTCTTAGGGCTGACGCGACGACGACGCGACCGATATGAATAGTGAATACACATGAACAATAGTAGTAGTAGTATTACTAATCATATTATAACAAATTCACTATCCACTGCTGTTTTAAAATGATGTATATGATCATGGACAGATATACAATATAGGCAGAAATTTAGTTGCATCCCAGAGCTCCATAGATAAAATGACCTCTCCAACCCAAATAAAGTTAATCAGTATTTTAAGTAAATGGCAATTTCTTGATAATAATGTTTTGACTTGTAGATCAGATAACTATCAAGTTTTATTTTAAAATAATCTTAAATGCTGGGAACTATTCTTTTCAAATCTATGATAACAATTGTTTACAAGCTATATTTTCTAATTATCTCTGACTGAATGTCCACTCGTTTTCATTTGTACAAATAGTTTTTGTGAGGATAATATGTTGATGACGTTATTACATGCTATGGACACGAGAAACACATTATTTTATTATAAAACAGGATATACTTCAATAGCTTCACACATTTGACTAATAGAGCTATTATGCTAATTAAACTATCATTTGTTCATACACATAGTATTAGTTGATGCTTCATTTCATGTACCAAATAAATTTAGGACACAAACATTAAAAATTACAAATTTCACTTTATTTAAAAAGTGGTTGAAGTATTTGTAAAATATCTTCGAAAGATACATAATTTTTTTAATGTATTTAATTATAAAACCTACATTATTTTCTAAAATATTTAGCTATACTCATCTAAACCTTTGGTCATATATTTATCATATTTTATGATAGAAAGATTTAGGCTTACTGTAACATAAATAGAGGACTAAAGACAACGCTGTACGGTATAATACCTTTGCCTTTTCACTATGGAATAAAACAGCGGAAAAAAAAGTAGCAAGCCGTGATTCCCATATCGAAAACTAGCTAGAATTAGAAAAGCGCGGGAAACTGAAATAAAATGACTTCCTCCAGTTTAGACATTTAACAAACTTTAAATATGAGCTGTTTTTAATAATGGATTACTATGGTGTATTGCAAACGATTTTAATAGCAAAAAAACGTGTTTTTTAATATTAAAAATGACAAAATTTTTAGTATCTCAAGTTTATCTGTGATTAAATTAATTTCTAATATCCTACTAATCAGAAAAGAGAAGTTCTGATCGTTGATATTCTTTATTTAGTAAATAGTCATTTATACAACTAAAAGATCTAAAAGAAGAGTGCAATTAGCACTAGGAATTTGTCTTTAAAGAACTCTGTATCATTTACAGAATAATAAAGGCTAATATTGTTTATAAATGAGAAGTAACATGAGCCTTACAATAATACTTAGTGGTAGGATATGGCTTAATCTTATTTAACTATAACGAAACGAGGGCACGACAACTAGTATACCTTTATTAACATTTGTCTCAACGTTAATTTTCTTCATTTCAGAGAAATATGATCTCGTGGGTAAATTGTTGAAGCCTGGAGAAGAACCAACGAACTATTCAGACGAGGAACTCGAAGAAACCGACACTTCGACCAGTCCAGACGACAAGAAAGAACTGTAAATAATGTTGCTGCAAATACTAGTTTTGCCGAACAAATGTATTTGCTAACATACAGCATTTTTATATTTTGCCTATTAATCATGCAAGCAAAAATACAAAAATCTATAGTTAGAGTGTCATTTAAAGTTTTTTAGCATTTGCAATTATATTTGTTTGGTAAAATCTATTTACATAAAGGCTCCTCACAATTAACGGTTTCAACTTTAAATTATTGTTCCGTCCTGCTAGAATACAGACAGCAACTCAAATATTGCTAAAATGTGGTGTATTATTTTTTTAGTAAATAATATGTGATTTAGTATATTGAAAAAAATAACTGTTATAAACATTATTTCTAATCGTGTGGAATAAATGTTTTTTTTTCAATTGATACAACGAGAGCAATTAAATACATAAAATAAATATTAGTATTTTAACAAGAAGACAAACTTGGAATATAAGAAGCTTATAAATTAAAAAAAACAGTATTAAAACAAAATATTCCAAAAAAGTCTGCCAAGGTTGGATTAAGGCATACTCGCACTTACAAAAAATATAATTAAATATTTAACTTTCTGGCCTTGATGTTATTAGATGTATTGTAAATTAATATTTTATGTGAATAAATGTAAGTCTATGGGTCATAGTTACCTAATAAATGTGTTAATAAATGTGCCAAGTTTATGGCAATTTTTGATTTGCTGTTTAGTGCTTAAAGCAGGGCTTTATAACGCTTTATTTTACTATAGAATAGATACTCATGCGGCTCCTAAGGCTTCGTGTTGATGCCCAGTTATAGATGTATGTATACAATCGATAGAAAAATTATTTTTACACATACTGAGAGTCATGGAAATTTAAATGTATAGAATCAGAAAAATGCTATATGAAATTTTATTTATTTGGCAAGAGGTTATGACGAGTTTTTGTTGTATTGCTGCAATAAACCGTCAAGGGCCAAGCTCTTAAAGTATACTTTAATTGATTCCGTCGTTTCATAAATCTTATAAACACATTTTTTTTTTAAATATAAAATGTTGTAAGACGTATTGGCCGAAGGTAATATTTGTTTTAAACACTTGAATATTAAAATTTATTAATACAATGTGAATAACTATTCTTTATTGCTGGCTAGGAGGTTAATGTTATATTTTTGTGATTGATGTTATTTTTAATCTCTTGGGGAACTTTCCCGTAGAGTCCAGTTGACAAAAAAGTTTTTTTTGTTAGTGTTTAGGTGTTTAAACACAGTTTAGCAGTATTATTTTTAAATATGACAGTCGTTAAAAATGTGATTTATATGGTTTCGGAAATGATTGATTCAATTGTATGGAGGTGAACGATTTAATACTATTTAACGCTACTTAAACCCACTGCTCGTATTTTATATAAGTTCACAAAAATACTAATTAAATTTAAAAATTACGTACTTTTATGTGTTATAATATTTATGTGTAGTCGTTCACCTTTAAAAAGCTATGAATTGAAAGACTGAGATGGCAAATTAGGTTGATATTTTCAAAGGATTCGAACAAAATTAATGCACATTCCTAGTTCAATTGGATCGTGGAAATTATATCAACTTAAAAAGGCTACACACTACTAAATAAAGATGGCGCTATATTTAAAGCCGAGTCTATATTTGGAGGTTTCATTTGGTGCCATATTTATTTTTGTATTGTGTGTGGTCTTAACAAAGATATACATAACAGGATTGTGGACTAAAATTCTAGAAGTATAAAAAAATATAAATATACCAAAGTATGAATGAGAGTATGTTTTGAACACAACAAACTGTCAATATTTCTTAAAAAGTGTTGCCAGACAAAAATATTTCTAACAACATAGCAGAATGAGATATTCATTTCCGAGATTAACATCAATTTTATTCATAAAAGGAATTGATTTAAATCTTTTTCTTTTAATTTTTAGGAATCATTTATTATAAAAAATTAACTTACACAACTACACAATCTTGTTATAAATTTCTTTAGGTGTTACCAACTGCCATTTTGTTGTGTTATTGTTTTGCATTTATTGTGAGTTTCTTTAATAAAGTTAACATGGAAATTCTCTTCAAAATTTCATGTGTGACTAATGATTTGTATCATCGCCTGACTATGGGTACTTAATTATATATATGTTGTGTAAATTATCAAAAAAATACAAAAATAAGGAAATGTGCATAATAAATTGTTGAATGTTGGTAATTAAGTTATATGTGGTGTGTGTTTTATATAATTTTGTTTCTCCCTTGTCCTGGGGCGTAGGAAATTATAATGTACTTTATAGTTATTTGTTTTATTATGGGTGGTAATGATGGGAATTGAAACAACTGATGATCGAACCAGGAAGGTGTATAATAGTCAATTTCATAGAGTTCTTTCTGACGAGTCTATATATAACACTAGGTGTTAACCATCACTAGCTCTTTAAAAAGTCGATTCATAAATTGCTATTTTAATATCTGTCGTGCTTTTACAATATTAATATTATGCATCGATTTATTTTATTTATTGCAATAGAAAAATCGGACGTATATATAAAAACAAAAAATAATAATTCTTTTTGTAACTACGTATCACAGTCCATTATTACGGTTAAAAGATCTTAAATCAAGCGCGGTCAGATGGGGGTGGTCACTGGGGACATTAACCCCCCAAAATCCTCTAAAAATAGAAAAAGACCTTA
>JAOPUB010100740.1:0-12692 GCA_027564055.1 Neptis clinioides
AAATTATAATCTATATGCCTACATTGTCAAATGAACCAAACTAATCGAACTACCAATTTATTAATTTAAAAAACCGTATATTTGAAACTTGATAGACGCAAGTTATTAAATCCTAAACAGTGTACACAATGAAATTTATAGAACCCATAGTCTAATTTATGTAAGCAACAATTAAATCGCAATTAGCTAAGCGGAAGTGGTTGAATAATTGCGTTCCGTTTCCTTTGAGCTTGCATTAAGGTAGTATAACATCTTTCATCTTTTTTAAATACTTTATAAAAATTATTTATTTACATTGCATAAAAAATCAATCATTCTTCACGGCTTAATAATTATAATGACCCGTATAAAATTAAAAAAGAATGAGTTTCTTGAATTTCATAGTTTAAATCGCCTGCTGAAATGGATTCTACTTCTATTTAATGTATCTACTGTATATGTTCTTATTAATAATGAAAAACTGCTACTAAATCTAAGCCTAATTAAATATTTCTTCTAATACAACATATTTAAAACAATACAAGTAACGACTAATAACACATGACTGTTGAATACAATTTATTAAACAAATACTAGATCATAGTTTATTCGTAATTAAAATTTTTCATTTATTTAAAAAATTCTATTTCAGAAAACCAAGAATTGGATAACCATCTAAATGTCTATAGCATACATTTAGCATTACAAATTATTATTATTTTGCTGTACAATAAACTATCATACACTTTTTTGGTATGTATTAATTAAAATAAAAGAAGCTTATACCAATATAAATGACACATACAAAATTTAATAAATAAGACTTAATTAAAAAATCTGTTGATTTTGAAGTAACCAGTGTACAGAGTCTGTCTAACATTCTTGATAAATTTACGAATAGTTACTTTTTTCTTGTATCAAAAATTGCAATTTTTGAGATAGGTCACTTTAATTCTAAGATATTAAATAATTTATGGCAATTTAGTAAAATAAGAAAAAATGTGATTTATGAGAAAAAGCAATTAAAAATCTATATATAAATAGCAAATTATAAGCAGTAACTTTTCCTGTTTAGGTACTTTATGATTAATACTTGTATAATTAATCCGATGCATTATTTCTCCTAAATGCTTCATTTGTGCTTATTGCATTAAAATTATTAATTTTCTTAATCTAATTTGCACTATATTCTTGAAGTTTGAATATTAATAAGCAAATTATTTTATTTATTCCAATAAAATAGACTGAGCGTTTTAGGAACGTTTTAAAAGAAATTAAGTCAGTCATCTGATATTCAGAAATAGATTTCCTTTGAATAAATTATTTATTTATAGAAGATAACTTTCATAAGTTAAAGTTTAACAAATGGGCGGATAGAATGGACGAAATTTATAAAAGGTTATAATAATACATAATTTTATAGAGTTAAATAATACTTATATGAAAGCGTGGAAAGCAATCATAGGCAGTTTAATAGTCAGTTTTCATCTAAATGATATGTTTTAGGATTCAGTCTTCAGATAGATTTGTTCTTAACTAAATCAAAGATTCGTTTAAATAAATACTTCAGCGATCGAATAAAAGAAAACAAGAATATTTTTTAAGCCCATAGAATTATTTTCTTCTTTTTTTCGTTTTCACCTTCCGTAAAAATTACGTATACAATATATTTTTTTAATATTTCGAAAGAAAAATGAATAGAAGATATACATTAGTTATAATCAGTTACAGCTTTATACTTTGACTAGATTATCTAGATCGTATCTATACCTGGCTATTAATAGTTTTAGAGTACTAAATTCGTAAAAATAATTTCAAATTTAGATCGTAATTTATTTTGTTGTAGGAATATTTAGGTGAGATATAAAATAACTAGTGTATTTGTAGTTTGAAATATAAAATATTGAAGAATAGGAAAGTTAAAAACTATTTTTATACCTATCCGTATCCAGTTATATTTGGCGACTCGCGCAATAAATTTTAGTTAAATTTAAACTGCTGTTCAAATATATATATTTTTTTAATAATGAAACATACCTCATACAAGTTATCGTAATATAATATTATTAACTCCGATGATATATTAAAGAAAACTGATAGACCGTAGATTATGTATGAATTTTTTATTATAGTTAAACGTAAACAGTCATCATTTATAAAAACAAAACTATTAGACGATAAAATAACCCATTTCTTTTCAGTATTTTAACTAGGTCAAGGGGATAGGCCTCAAGTCGCAACATTCTAAATGTCGTGGCTGATAGAAAAATCTAAATATGTATTGACTTTTGTCTTAGCTTGTCATATGTAGCGGCTATCTTATTTAAATAAAATACTTGAAAGATAAAGAAAAGTACTCATATTTTTTATAGTAATAAAATCTGTTATAAATTAAATCATTTGAATTCGAAACCATACATTTATTGCTATCGTTAGAATTTCGAACAGTAAATTAAATCTCAGTAACCGTTGATAGAAACATTCTACATTACGTTTGTTTTAAATGTTCCTAAGAGTCAGTTGGTACGCCTGTAAAAAACAATTGGCAATATCTATAAATATCCTATATCAAGATCATAATCTTGTTATAAGATATAGAAACCAAAACAATCATATTCAAAGTTAAAAAGCTTTTATTTGCATGTTTGTACTACAGCCAATTGGATACGGTCTTTATAATTGTTATCGTAGACTAATTTAAAGTAAAAGCTTTGTTTCACTTAAATTGGTTGTTTCGAAAATAAACTGTTCTGTTTTTACGGATCTACTCGTAATAAATATAAATTTAGGGAAATACATAAGTATAATATGATAAGCAATTATGAAGTTTCATACTCTTTTATAAGAATTTATTTGATATATTTGGATTTTCTATATTATTATTTATCAAAACACACTAGTAAATCGTTTATTTTGTGCGGGAGCTCTAGAAACAAAAGTTTAAGTGAGTTATTATGATTTTATTACAATGACTACATTAAATGTGAATGAAACCTATTTCTTATAAAAATATCCAGACCCTATTAACAATAATTACGTATAACTAGAACCACAATGTATCTATAAATGATCACAGTTACACTGAAATCTACATAAAACACATGACACTAACATTAAATTTAAATATGTGCTATTGTAATAATAATATTTGTGATGTACATCAAGAAAAATAAATTCAAGATAATAAATTAATTATGAGAGACTAAAATAAAATATAATAATCTAATCCTTAATTTTAAAAATATACTGATGAAATAAGTACCTTTGTATTCAGACCCTCATTTAGCCGTCTAACTTAATAAAGAAATTATTAATTATAAAATTTTAATACATACTCAACTAAGAAATACACATTATATTTAGATTTTAGAAAATAGTGACTCTCAAGTAGGCATACAAGTAATTATATACACTACATTAAAACATACTGAAGATAATAATGGACCATATAAAAAAATATATATATTGCATTAAAAGTAAACTGCTAATTTCTATTGCGGACATTATCACAAACATAAAAAAAATATTTATAAAAATAGAGAGCTTCTTGACCATCTAAATTAAGCAAAAATAATGAATCTATAATTTGTAAAGAAAGAGGATAAAAAATATATTTATTGATTTACAATACACATTACTTATTGATGCAGAATTTGTATAGTTGGCCAGAATATTTATAATATTTTTGTGACACAATTATTTAACAACAGATCATACAAGATTAACTCTTAATTATCAACAAATTTATATTCAAGTAGAAGATAAAAAATATTTCTGGGCCTTTATTAACATAGAGTTAATTTCCAAATATTTAATAACAATATCTATATGAAACAACACAGTTGTTACAAACCGTACTTTACAGTACCTACAGTTTTACTATTGCATTTAATATTACTTTAACACTCCTCATTTGAACATAAACATGATCCTCTTTTTTAGCACCTTATAATTATATTTAACCTCAACATTATATCACATTTAAATTGCACGTCCAGAAAAAAGTTGCCATCAAGACAGATCATACAGATAAAATTCAGACTGAATGTTAATAGATTAAATTTTTCGCAAGACCTCTATTTACTGCATGTATTGCTACCCTCCAGTGCCATTGAAATATTGAGCATGCTTTGTATATGGAGCTGCAATATGATAAGGTGGGGGCTGTCCCCTCATGTAACTTGTGTCTGATAAACCACTGGGGCTGTGCCTATGACTAGCTACACTGGGCGTGTTAGATGGAGCTGGCATAGCATCGTACAACTCATACATATTTTGGCTTGTAAGACATTGAATATGTGTAAAGCTACCATCATCTGATATGAGAGGAGTATTCGTCATACGATAGGGATTAGTTGCATTTGTATGGCCAGTTGGTGAATACAACTCGGGAGATTGTGATGGAACATAGGTAGGGCTTGAAGCTGACATATCATATAAGTTGCAATTTGGAGACGATGTTTGGTGCATTGTAGATGAATAGTGATTAGCTTCAACATTGGTAGCAGTGTACATATTGTTGTAATTACATAAATTGGGCATTGTTGTAGAACTTACAATTTGGCTTACTGTGTGTACTCTAGGGCTCGCTATATCACGACGTTCGTGGGGATGATAATTAAAAACATCAAATTTTCTTTGTGCATATATTTTTTCAGGGACTCTTGGATAATTTTCACTTGCGTATCCACTACTGTTATAATTGCTTTCAGTATGGCATATTGCATCTTTCCTAGGAAAGGGTGGCTCATATGTCACTAAATTATCAGAATTCACACATCTTGCACTGTATGAATTTTCACTAAATTGAGGTGACAATATTTCTTCATTTGGATGTCTTTCTTGTGAAGCAATACTTAGTCTCTGTAGCTGGTTACATGTTTCCTCAGAACAATTACGATAGCCATGATCATTTGGAATCACATAGTTCTTATTTTCTATAGGATGACCTCTATAGTTATTTATTGGTAATGATGAACTTGGTCTTACATCTTGTCTTGGTGAATATCTTTCACTCTGTTTAATTGTGTAATGTGGTGGTACATGTCCATATGCATCTATCTCTTCCGCCTTATAAGTATCATTTTCTGAATTGTTAGGTTACTGTTATTGTAACATGACCAACAATAGTCACAACAGCTTCCAATAATACTTGTCGTAACCTAAGAGGATCTAATACAACACAAACATCTGTGTGACAGTTTCTGTTATTGTAACATGACCAACAATAGTCATAGAGCTTGAACTGGCGCTAATACGAGTATATCTAGATATAAGTCAAAGCCTTTGCCTCTCACTAGATCTAGTCCAACTTTTACTTTATTTACTGGTTTATTAATGATCTGGCTAAATACTGGATTTGCTATATTGATTAGTAGATAACTTTGACGACAATAGCCTTCAGAAGTTTTGAGATTAATCCCTACTTTATAACACTAGTGATCTTAACCCACTACTAGCTTAAAACTTAAATGGCTCCCGTACCGATACCTTCATTAACTTAAACCTACTACAGGTTTAAGTTAATTTCTATCCCACTATGCGCCAGACAACCTTGCATCACTATAACGCTTGAGGTTCCGAGGGGTAACACCAGCGTTTTTAATTCAGTCTCTGTACATACAGCATTACCTTAAAGAACATTGAAAGAACATTTACTTATAATATACAACATGTAAGCAAATTTGTATATATTTTTATACGTTACGTATGTATATATGTGCTTATATGTATTTTATTATGTATATGTCGGGCGTAAGGGGGTTGTTGGATTCTACAACTGAATCGATAGACAATTAATTTGTTGTCAAATCCTGTCAAATGTTTGCGTTCAGAAATTTAGTATTTGTAAAGTGCGTTCAGAAATTAATTATTTATTAATAATTAAATTTTTTATTGCAGGTTCGGGTTCGGGTTCCGGGTTCAGTTCATTTGTTTGGTTCATTCGTTCGGTTCCGCTACATTCATCCTGATTCATCCATATTATTTTGAGGATTATAATTTTATTTTAAACACCGAAGCGAAGCGCGGGTGAGCTAAATAAAACCGTAAAAAAAAAAACAATTAATTGAATATAAACAAAACTCAATAATATTCAAATTATTCGCTTTTGTAAGAAACTGTTATATCAAAGTTTTCAGTTGTCTTGTGGTTGAAGGACTTGTTTCCTAAGTTTTAAGAGAAGCGACGCCATTTTGTTTTGTGTAAAGTACTTTTGTCTGCTGTAGTTGTCTTATGGCTAAATTACACAAATTGTTATTGTTGTAAAAATACCGGAGATTTGAGAAAATAAAAACAAAAAAAGAAAAATTATAAAAACATACAGAAAAAGAAAACAAATGAAAAAATATATTAATTAAAAAAAAACAGTACAAAGATATGTATTATACATAAAAATTCGAGTGTATCTCTCTGTCTGTTTAATTCGGCTAATCTCTGAAACGGCTGGTCTGACCTGAATGCGACTTTCACAAATTATTAAAAAAAAAAAAATTAAAAAATATATAAATAAATAAATAAAACGAAATTAAATCAATAACTAATAAATAAATAAATAAAAAATATAAATAATATTAAATTACAGAAAATACAAAAAAAAAAAATTAAAAAAAAAAAAAAATATCGCCTATGTGTTATCACTACATAGTTTAAAGCAAAGTCGCTTTCCGCGACTCTGTCTCTATGTATGCTTATATCTTTAAAACTACACAACGAATTTTGATGCGGTTTTTTTTAATAAATAGAGTGATTTCTGAGGAAGGTCTACATGTGTAATACTGCATGTAATATTATTTATTATAGTAGAAAAACCGAACGGAACCGGGTACATTATTATAAAGTCTCGTCAAACTTTCGCATCTACAATATTAGCAGAAGTATATCCAGTAAAGTGTTCATGTTTGATAACGGAAATCCGGCAAATCAGCAGTAAAAGTCCAGGGATCCAATTTCCCAAAACATCTGGGTGTTGCCCGTTAACATAATCACCGGGTTAATGTCGATATTGCGGATAAAAGTTTCATATTAAACGCCATCCGTTTTGATGCTTCGTGTTATGGAAGATAAAGGTCAAGCCACCAGTTATGGACATCTCTATGTGTGTTAACTTTTTTTGCTTTCTCTCTCTTTCTCTTGCCCTTTCCCTTTCTTCTCTTTTTCTCAGTAAGTTATTGTCAAGACAAGGCTTGTCTGAAAGAAAAAGTGAGTGAGACAAAAGATAATCCCTCATGTTTTCCATTGCAAATAAGTGATACAATACATCCTTTTTTATTTCCCATTCCCTTTCCCATTTCCTTTCCCATTCCGTTTCCCTTTCATTTTTCCTTTCTTTGTTTTTTTTCTCTCTCTCTCTCTCTTTCTCTTTCACTTTCTTGTCTTTCTCTCAGTCAATTACTGTCAGGACAAGGCTTGTCTAAAAGGAAAAGTGACTGAGACAAAAGACAATCAGTGAGATGATTTCCATTGCAAATAAATAATATATTACATTTTTTCTTCCTCTATTAATTTTTCAATTTTCCATCCCATTCCGTTTTGTGTCTCCTTTCTTTGTAATATCTTTCTGCCTCTTGCTCTTTCCCTCTCTTTGCTTTTTCTCAGTCAATTATTGTCAGACCAAGGCTTTTCTAAAAGAAAAAGTGAGTGAGACAAGAGACAATCAGTGAGATGGTTTCAATTGCAAATAAATGATTTACTCCATCTTTTCTTTTTCTATTATTTTCCCTTTCCTTTACTTTTTTTTCTTTTCCATATCGTTTCGTTTCTTTGTTTTTCTCTCTCACTCGCCCTTTCCCTCTCTTTTGTTTTCCGCAGTCAGTTATAGTCAGGACAAGGTTTGTATGAAAGAAAAAGTGACATACTACACATAATATTATAGAAAAGAAATTCAATGAGAGTGAGTAAGTGAATTGATTTGAATACACCTCAGCGAAACGAAGGCAGGCCAAGTTACTGTCACTTTGTTTGTCTGTTTGTTCCGGCTAATCTCTGAAATGGCTGGACCGATTTGATTTGAACGAGACTTTAACTGACAGATAGTTGATGTTATAGTGAGTAACTTAGGCTACCTTTTTTTTGGTAAATACAAAAGTTGAAACCGTGACACACGTGTAGCTCAGCGAAGCGAGGGCAATGTAAAATACTTGCGGCTAGTGTACTTTAAATATTTAACATATCGATTTTGGCCAACAATGGTGCGTTAGACCGGACACCTGTAATGGCTCGGTTTGGATAAAAGCCAGTTGATAAGCGTATGATCTAACATTCAATTCTACTTTGTAACTGACTCAGATCTGCAGACGGATCAATTTATGATTATTTGTAGTGTAACAACAAAAGCTTTAGAAACGCTTTATTTTACCGCAGCAGTTTATATGTTGAGCATTAAGAATTTATGTATTATAATTTTTCTGTAGGTAGTAAATAGAATTCATTTTTGTCCACCTTAAAGGAAAGGGGGAATGAATGAATGAATGAAGAGAAGAATGCTACGGTTGGTGGATCCTGAGTGTGAGCTCGGAGTCCATCAAAACTAGGTCCCAAGCCAGTCGGGGAACGGATCCCCTACCACCTAGAGGCGTTGGGTTACTCACCTCTTACGAAATGCTCTCCCTGCAATTAATAAATATTTATAACATTATTTTAACGGAATATTCATGTTTTTGACTTTTAACCGTATGATAGAGTTTTTCTAAACATCGAGCTGTACATTTGCCTACGCAAGTGCCATTTTTATTTAGTTAGCTCTATAACTTATCGGTACTACGCTCCTATGGGTCACAATGTGATATAGTATATATGAAGCATATAAAATAAAAGCGTCTGATAAAATCTTTATTTATTTTTTCGTCAATAATATTATTCATATCAATGATTTCAAAGATGCATCATTAAGAACTTTGTCCACATCAAAATCTTTTGTTTTAAAATAAACCTCTATCTCTTGTAACGTTTTTCCTTTAGTTTCTGGAAGTTTTATCCACAAAAAAACTATAACTAAAGTCATAATTATAACGTTCATCAAAAACATACCATGATACCCCATAGATGCTACCATACACGGAAACAACATTAGTGATGAAAACGTACAGGCATTCAATATTACTCCAGAAATGAAGAAAAAATATAATTTTAAGTCTAAAGGGAATACTTCACCTATAAACGCCTCTAGTATAGGATATGGACCAGCATTTATAATAATAAAATACAAAGCTAATAAAGAAACATTGATCCATCGAAAATAGACTCCATCGTTTTTAAAATATAAACAAGCACTTAAAACCAGTAATATAGCATTAGCAATAAAGCCTGCGGAGAAAAGCAAAGTTCTCATATCCATTTTACGTATCAATAAACAAGATAATATCGATCCAATAATAATAAAACCATCCACTAAGAGTGTGAATAACAAAACATCAGAAGTACCAGTTATTTCTTCCAATATAACTGTTGCGAAAACACTGAATATAATCTTCCCTGCTGCATTCATATACACATATATAAAAGTAGAAAGTATAATTAATTCCCAGAAGTATCTTCTTCTTATTGCTAAACCTAATCTCTTTCCACTACTATCAGAATTTATAGCTTTAGCAGCATCTAATTTACTTTTTTCTAGTTTAATGAGCAATCGAAGTTCATTATCAGAATTGTGTCCATGGAGTTTCTTAAATGTTTCTTCACATTCTGCAAACATTCCTCTGGACGCTAACCAGTGTGGACTTTCTACCCAAAAGTATGGCACAACAACACCAACTGCAGAGAATAATATTCCTAGTAAGGCCACATTTCTCCAATGCAATACAATTCCTATTAAGTGACCAAGTCCTACTCCAACTGATGGAGCTACTGTACTTATCATATTTAGATAGAACCCTCTGGTATTTGGTGATGCATATTCCGAAGTGACACTGATAGTAAGTGAGAAGATGGCACCTGAAGCGATACTTCCAATTATTCTGGACATCATAATAGTGGTCATGGTTTTGGACATGTATAAAATAATCCAATATACGAAAAGGACTGAGGAAAATGATATAAAAGACCATCTTCTGCCAAGTTTTTCTGATACTGCTGCTGCTGACCAATATCCTAATAGAGACGTGAGGCTGAATGAGGATCCTGAAAATAAAAATATGATTTAAGCATAGTTATAGAATAAAGTAATGATATCTGGATTCTATTTTATTATATTATATATTCAATATGACTGCTGAAGACCAAAATGTTGTAAATGTCGTAAACTTTATCCTTTGTTTATAACAAACTAGTCCACCTGCTATGGCTTGATCTGATTGCAATTCTATGATTTCGCCCATGCCTTCCTTCCTTCCTGCATTCCTTCTTTAACCTTATTAAAAACCTTCTAAAACTTCAACTTCAATTTTTTCTCAATAAAACGTAGCTAATGTCTTGTTCTAAGCTCTAATGTCTCGCAGTCTCAAATTTATTCAAAATCAGCTTAGAGTCATTATAGAATTACAAATGGCCTAACCAACCCTTACCTATTATAGATATCTGATTCTCGCTTAAACCTATTCCTTCTTCATTTTTCTGGAAGGAGCTAATCATCCCGGTCATCTGACCAGCAAAGTAACCGATACTTAAAGATATCCAATATATTCCTCCAATCGCTAGAACCTGGAAATAAAAATAATTAAAATTATTATTTAACACCTGAAGGTAAGCGGTTACCGTCTTCTATGGATATCGTACATGAAAGGGTGTCTGTCGTTTAGCCAATGCCTTAACTCCTTGAAGATTGAGGGAGGAAGAGGAGCCAATAGAAAAATGCTGCAGTTCGTTACAGCATTTATGAGATAAGAGAGGACGGGGATTAGTGATTGCAATGAGATTCGACCAGAAAGCGTTAAATACACTTTTATTGCCACAGAAACAGACCTCTTACCGCCAAGGGGTGCTGGCTTATTGGCCCCTTATGAGAAGCTTGTCTAGTAATAGAGAGATATGGTATCCTAACTCATCTACGTTAGCCATAGAATATTTACAATACCTTACAATATTTCTCCAACATTATTTTGAAATGTTGATTGCACAAGAAGCAGCTATAGGTACAAAAACATTTATGAACGGAATATGAAGTCGAAAAATTAAGTTTTTTAATAACTAATTGCACCCCAAATTAGTTGAGTAATTACTCTAAATCCGTATAAGAGCGAGTAGGGCATGCAGTGAGGATTCCGCATAATTTGAATTTAGGGGCAAATGGAAAAGTGTTATCCTCATACATCAACATAGGTTGCAGTTAACTGCAATAAATTTTGATGTAATTTTATAGTTTTTGGATAATTTCTTTAATGTATGTGGAAGCTTCTGTCAGCGACAGGTATTCAAGACAAAGGATTCCTTCACAAATGTTAAAATATGCATGGACTTTTACAATGTTATGACTTAAAAAATTAAATTTTGCTGATCCAAGGTCAAATCTGAAAACTTGAAAATTTGTTGCTTTGTTTTAATATCTCGTTTTTTTTTTATTAGCACTTCCCTCGACTGAACTATCTAACTGCTTAATAACTAAGATAAGTAAAAATCAGAAAGAACCAGCGCAAGTTTCACTACAATAGACAGGACGATTTTTTTTTATTGTTGAAAGTTTTTTTTTCATAAATTGAACTCTTGTTGTTGTTCTACCTTTTAAAACATCCGGCTACGAAATATCATTGAAATTGTTTCAGCCGTTTTAACGTGATGTGGTCATAAACACATAGATTAACAAGTTAACTTAACACAGAAACAAAGGAATTAAATACAATTAATTTATTTCGTATTAATTAATAAATATTAAAACAAAATGAAAAAGAAATGGAAATACCACATTATATGAAATAGCTTATATAAGCTTCCACAGAGTAAAGAGCTTTTAACTTCCACGCTGTCACGAGCACAAAAATGCAAAGTAGATATTTCAATATTGTTTTAAAAATTCTTTGGTTTAACTATTGATTCCGTTCAAACAAAACGAGTTATTTTTCTAAAAGATTTGCATTCATGTATAAAAAGATTAATACACAAGTCCTCCAAAATCAACTTTTCCATATCTATCTACTTCTAATACTTTGCTGCAGTATCTTTCTTCTTTACTTTCCCTTCTCTTGACTTGACTTCTTTTCTTTTCTTCGCTTCTTCTTCTTCTTTCGCTGCTCCTTCTCTTATTTTCTGCAGTCTATTTCTTCTTTACCTCCCCTTGCTCTTTCTCTGTCTTTGTCTCCTTCTAACGCATCTTCTGTATCTTATTTAACTACTGTATTTCTTAATCCATCTGCTCCTATTTCGTCGTCTTCTAGTTTAACATATTAACATACAAACAGACCTTTTGAAGCAGTTTAAAAATATTAGGTAGCAAAATTACCAAACAAAAAACGTCAATGTTAAAGATAATAAAATATACATTATGTATCACTCCTGCATTATTCATGGGCGATGTCAATTTCCAGAAAGTTCCTCCGCTACATTTACATATTATCTAGTTCAAGAAAAAACTTCACTTTAATTTAAATATGTCATGTGGACTTTACTATGCTTATATAAATCTTATAAAAACTCTTCAATCACTTTTGTATATATAGCAGTTTTATCTTTAAAAAGCGATCTCTTCCAGACAACCAGTCCGATATATATTAATTGCTTAATTAATTTATATTGATCTATCGATTGGCACCAGTTGCGTATCGATATCGCGAACTTAAAAACAATAA